>JAJPUD010010576.1:0-52161 GCA_023553655.1 Myrmecobius fasciatus | reverse complement strand
CAGAATGAGAATATTGTACATAGGGACAGCAACACTATAGTGATTAATTATGAAAGACTTAGCTCTCTGATTGATACAATGATCCAAGATGATTCCAGAGTACTCCTGATTTTAAAATGGCATCTCCCTCCAGAGAGAGAACTGATAAAGCATGAGTACAGATTTAAATATAACTTTTTCACTTTGTTTTTTTCATTTTTCTTCTTAGAAAATGGCAAAAAAGGAAACATTTTACATGATTTCACCTGTACAATTGATTTCATATTGTTTGCTTTCTTAGTGGATACAGGAGAGACAGGAGGGATAGAATTGAAATTTTTTTTAAATGTTAATCAATATTAAAAATAAATAATAATTTTTAAAAGAAAGCTTTTATTACCATTGCTACATTGCTGTGAGATATGGAATGTTACTGTCTGAAAAACTAAAAATGAATGCTATGCACAGAATAATAGGTAAGTATATAGTAGATACAAGTAGGCTGAAACATATATAAAGAACTTTGAAGAACTGAAATAAGGGGGATCAATAAGGAAATGTATAAACAAAAAGAAAATGGGCTGGTCATATGGCAGAAGTAAAGAATGGTAGGTAGGACCCAAGTGGTTTACTGAATCCCTGAGATGCCAAGAAAAAGAAAAGAAGTTTTCCTAGTATAGTAAGTAGACCCCATGTAGCAAATTTATGACAGGACATGGACAATTTATACAGGATACGCAAGTATAGATAGTTTGTTATTTGTATCACTAGGAAGTATCGTTGTGGACTTGTTGATTAGAAAAACCATACAAATCAATAAGTTCACATTCATTTTAGCAAATATTTTTATTATATAGATTTTTATTCACCTGTTCTGAAAAAGGTCCAATTATTAGATCAAACAAAAGCAATGAGAGTGGATATCCTTGTATGAAACATGCATTTTTAGCGCTTCTAATATTTCTCCATTTCATATGATTTATTGATTCTTGCTTATGGTGGATACTTTTTTTGTGTTGAGGAGAAATCCTTCAATATCTATTCTTGTTAGTGTTTATACCATGAATAAAGGTTACTTCTTATTCAAGGCCACAAGTTACTTCTTAAAATTTTTATTATTAATTTTTCAAGATTTTCCTTCAAATGAAAAAGAAAACTTTTAAGTACATTCTGACTCTAAAAGATACAGGAAAACAATCAGCCAACTATGTGTCAGGCACTGTGATAAACACTGAAGATATTTTTTTTTAAAAGGGGAGGGGGGAATCATTCCTGACCTCAAGGAGCTTACATTTTAAAATGTACATAAAGAACTACATTTGAGCTACAAAGTAAATGAACAGCAACTTTATAAGGGGAAGCAATAGGACTTGGCACATAGTTTTTCTTAATGTTTTTCATTTGATTTATGTTTTAACTAATGTTAACTAATGTTTTTCAACTTGATTTTAGGAAAATCACTTTGGCAGCTGTCACTGATAGATAATTGAAGCAGAGAAACTGAAGTTTCAGTCATTCAAGGGAGAAGTAATGAGGGCCTAACTTAAGTTGGTAGCTGAGTGTAGAAAAGGGGATATATATGAAAGTTGTTGCATGATTGTAAATGTAGAGAAAATGATTATAGAGAGAGAGTGATATTGAGAAGTAGAGGATGAAAACTGATGTTGTCAAGACTTGATGAGTGAGAGGATAATGTAACCTTCAATAGTAATAGTAAAGTTGGGAGAGAAATTGGATTTGGTGAATAAAGAGAATGAATTTTGGTTTTTGATATAGATATATTGGGCAACATTCAATTCAAGATGTCTAATAGGAAGTTAGTGATATACCAGTCCTGACCAGTGTTCAGGAGAAAGACTAGAGTTAGGTATATATGTAAGAGGGGACCTCTTTCAGACTTTGAAAAGTGTGCAGGTAGTAAGGGACAAGGATAAATAGAATTTGAGGCTTTGAATGGCTGATTTTTAAAATCAAGAAAGTAGCAGAGACAATAGAATTACACCAAAGATATGGACTATCTCAGTACCTTATTTCTAGTCATTCATTTGCATAACATAAATGGAAAAAAATGAACAATAATTAGAAAGCTATCAAAATATGAATCTCATGATATCTTTGGACAAATAGCCAAGAAATATACTAGATGATCACCATAATTTAGATTGCAGTCTTTCACTAAGGAGCTCCAGTCATAAGCAAGAAGTATGATAAAAGGAAGACAATAGAAAGGTTATAACTGCCTGCACTGCCACCTGCTGAAAGGTGAAAATAAAACAAAAACCCAGGGCTCAGCCAAGGCAACAGAACTAGAGAGGCACCTGCTTTGGCCACATGTGTTCCCTACACGTGACTAATAATTGTCAATGTGTTTTAGGTCTATACCCACTCTTTCCCACAGAGGCTATGCAGAGTTGTGGGAATATGTGCTCAAGATTTTTTACACTATTTGATTAAATATCTTCATTAAGAATCGATTGAGTTTATTGGCTATATATTAAAGGAAAGCATCCCTATGGGGACTCAATCTCTACAATCTTAAGAGAGTAGCCACCCATGAAGTGGTGGCTACTACCAATGATAGTAAGTGCCCTTTGAGGAAAGAGGACAGTGGGAGTGAGGAGATATTACAAGTAGATTTGAGAATTATCTGCATTAACATGAATGCTGAACCCATGGGAAATCATGAAAATTGTGAAAAGATAAAACAAGAGGGTCCAGGATATAGCCATCAGGAATAACTATAGTTCTTGGGAAAAGTATCAGTGAAAATTCACCCCAAGGGACTGAGGTGTGATAAGACAAGCAGGAATAGCACCAAAAAGGAGTATCATAGAAATCTACAGAGAATATAGATAGACTAATATAGGAAGTAGAAAGGAGCCAATACTATCTATTGCTATAAAAGTGTTAAATAAGATGAAAACAGAAAAAAAAAACTACTACATTTGACAATAAAAAGACCACTCATAACTTTTGGAGAGATAGGTCTTCGTTGAATGATGAGGTCAAAAAACAGATTTCAAAGAGTTTAGAATCAATCAATAGACAAGCATTTGTCAAATGTCGTCGACTATATGATACATATTATGTTAAAAGCTGAGGATACAAAAGGAGGAGAAATACAGTCCCTAAGGGGCAACTAATTGGTGCAATGAATAGAGCACCAGCCCAAGTCAGGAGGCCCTGAATTCAAATGTGACCTCAGACATTTAACACTTCCTAGCTGTGTGACCTTAGGCAAATCACTTAACCCCAATTGCCTCAACAACTACAACAAAATACAGTACCTAGCCGCAAGGAGACATAGGAGGTAAAGAAATCAATCAATTGATAAAAATGTAATAAACACTTATTATAGTAGGCACTGATACAAAGATAAAAATGAAGCAATCTCTACCCTCAAGGAGTTTGTACTCTAGGGAATGGGGAGAAAATATATTAGACACATAAATAAATATATATAAAATAAAATAAAATAAATTTATTTTAGGGAGAAAGCTCTAGCAACTAGGTACCTTAGCAAAGACATTTGAATTGAGCTTTTAACTGAACCAGGGATTCTAAGAGGCAGAAAGTAGGAGTATGTGTACTCTAGTCATGAGGGAAAAGACTAGAAAAAAATTCATGTACAAGGAACAATAACTAGGTCAGTTTGCCTATAACAAAGAATGAAGAAAGGAAAGCTGGATGGAACCAATAATGAAGGACTTTAATTAGAGATATTTGTATTTGATTATAAGGAAATAAGGGATTACATTCTTAAACTAATGATATTAAGACCATAGAATTTTAAATTATCATTTCTAGAACAAAACTGTCACTCATGGCCCCAAACTCATTTTTTTAAAAATACATATTGATTTCATTAGTTTTTACATAACTTTGATTATCCAATATATTCCTTCTTAACCCTTATCCAAAAAACTATTATCCATTACAGAGAGAAATGAGAGAAAAGTGGGAAGGGAAAGAAAAAAAAGAAAAAAAAAATTAAAAGTAATTAAAAAAAAATAATAACCAATATATCAATTCCAACAATGTATATAGTATAGTCTGTCACACCCATTTCTTTTACACACCATACTCTTTTACAGTATCAAGCTTAGTCAGCATAATTACTCAGCATCAGTTTCCATTTTTGTTTGTTTGTTACATATATTGTCTTCCTAGTTCAACTCATTTCATTCTGTATCTGTTCCTATAAGTTTTCCATACTTCTCTGTAGTCTTCATATTCATTGAACCAAAATCTAAAGCATTTTAGGCAACCACTGACAGTTATTCAGTTTACCAAAAAGACAGAAGAAAGGTATCTAAATACTGGGAAGAATAAGGTGGAGGAAAAAGAATAGAAAAGAAATGGAAAAGCTTCACCTATTCTTAGATTGTAAAGATTTCTTTTGTAAATTCACTGAGATAATTTGCTAAATGTTATCAATTATTACTCTTCAACATCATTTGGTTCTCTCTCTCTTTTTCTCTCTCTCAATACAGACACAAATTCATTAATATGGAGAGAGAACTTCCTTCACTGATGCAAAACGGGTAGATATTCTACTTCAGATGCCCTGAATATCTACCCAGATGATCCTCAAATCTACTTGTAACATCTCCTCACCCTCACTATTCTCAGTCCTCAGGGGACAGTTACTATCTTTAGGTAATACATACAGATGGCTACTCTTAAGACTGTAGATCCTGAATATCTAGGGGTGCAGGTAGGGGAGATATCCATTAACACATAGCCAAATTAACTTGTAATAAAAACAGATGATAAGAAAGCATAATATTTTCTCAGGGTCACACATTCAATATGTGACAAAGACAGGATTTGAACCCAGGTCTTACTAACTATAAGACTAATACCTGCTAAGTGTATTCCCCAGGATTACAATTAGTAAATATAAAACTGGGATTTTAATCCATGTATTACAAGGTTACCATTTTTTCCACTATTCCCTACTGCCTCTCAAGCATTGTGCATTCAGACCTCTTGCAGTCTCTGTCCACTTTCATGATCTGTGACCAATAAGTCAGTTTGAGGGCTGTAGCTTTCCTACCCTAGTCTCCTGTCATGGCTTCCAGTTAATTGAAGAATGGGATTAGACTATAATCAATCCACTTAAAAAAACTAAGACCCTAATTCCCAAACAACATAACTATCCACTTTGCTATTGTTGCTTTAGTACTTCCTTCTTCCATAGGCAACCATATTTAATAGACATCACTATGAAAATGATGAATTGGTCCAAAACTGAACTGAATTCACTTTTCTTCAATACTCAATCAGAGATTGAAAATTATGATGATGATAAAATGAAGAGATTACTGCTAACAATGACAATAATATCCAGCATTTACTTAAAGCATTATATGAAAGTTTGCAAAGTACTTTATAAATGCCTGCTTTTGGATGTTATTATATTCATTTTTCAGTGGGGAAAACTGAGACAGACAGAGTTTATGTGACTTATCCAAATAAGTAAGTATCTGATGTCAAATATATCAAAGGAAATCAAGAGAAAAAATGTGAAGGAAGGAAATTTAGCAGTATGAGATCTTAAACTATATTATAAGGCAGTTATTATTAAAACTGCCAGGTACTGGCTATGAAGTAGAAAGGTAGATTAATGGAATAGAGTAGACATACAATTTACAGCAGAAAGTAAATGTAATGTAAATGTAATAATAACCTTGTACTTGACAAGTTAAAGACAAAATTTGGGACAAGAATTCATTATTTGGTAAAAATTGCTGGGAAAACTAGAAAGCAGTTTGGCAGAAATTAGGCACAGACCAATAACTTACACCATTTAACAAGATAAAGTCAAAACTCATTTATGACCTAGATAAAAAAAGAGATTTTACAAGAAAATTAAAAGAACATGGAACATATTACTTATCAGATTTATGGACAAGTGAATAATTTATGAATAAATAATAGAAAGCAAAGTTAGGTATAAAATGGATCATTTCACTTACATTAATTGAAAAAGATTTTGTACAAATAAAACAAATGTACCAAGATCAGAATTGATGTGGACTTTGAACTTACTCTCTTCTCTTGTAAGGAAGCCCAGTTGGCTATTATCAGGCATAACCAAGTCCCAGACTATCCTATTTGTAAACAATAATTGTAAGATCAGAATGCTTTTTAATCCTCCATTGAATGTCCCTCCAACTTCTGGGCATTTTTAATCAATCTTTGAAATATTGATCAGCATATCTTTAGATAGGTCTGGGACCTGATCTGCCAGGTGCATCTGTTTTCTCCTTGATCCCTCCCTCTGATCTATCAAATTCTTCTCTAGTACTTCCCCTCCTCCCCTGAGAAACCCCCAAGGTTGTATTTTCCCCATAAAAGATGTGATCATGATGATCTTTGCTAAGTCTTTTTCAGGACTAAGTCCACTATAAGGTACTCTCTCCCTCATAGTGTCTTTCCTTTAATGGTGTCTTTCTCCTTACCATAGCTAATTCTGGTTAGTCTGCTAAACTCTGTGGATTTAACCTGCCAATAAATGGTTTTTTAAGGATGAGGGGTTTCCCACCAAATGTTGAGGAGAGTGGGTGTTGGACTCCAAAAATATACTGGGATTACTGGGCTGGTGTCATATTCCTTTAATGTATTCTTCCAAATGCCTTTTTCTTGGTAACCCAATTGCTCTCCCAAATCTATTTTATATTTCCCACTCCTGGTGCCTATTTTACCTCTTCATTTTGTCTGTAACCCCTTCTTTTAAATAAATGTCCTTTTTGGCAAAGAGAATGGCCACGGTGAGTTTGTTATATGTTTATTTCGAACTAGGAATTATTATCCTGACCTCACCAAGAAGGAAAACAGAAAATTTAATTCTGATCTTCTTTACTCCATGTCTAACATTCTGGCCACTGTGGTTTGTAACTGCTTTTTCTATTTCCTTTCTCCTTATCACTCTCTACTTTGGATCTAAGTCTAACAAATATATTTACAGAATTAAGTGGTATTCAAATTCTTATAACTGAGGTAACATTTATTTACAAAAAATCTTTTCTTTTTTTTGCAGAATGTGTGACAAAAAAAGAAAGAAAATTTTTCATTTCAAAGATGAATGGAAAACCCAGTTTTGCTGTTCCAGCCAGAAATAAGCTCAATATTGAGTTTCATTTCACCCACCAGGGAAACACAACTACATAGTATTTAATTGAAATATCCTTCATCTTCGAGGTTTTTCATAAATGCAAATAATATTGAAAACAAAATAACTTGGGACAACATCATATTTTTAGCAGCTAGCCCAAAAGTAATTTTCTAATGCCTTCCAAATTTTCATAAAAATCATTTTGCAAGCTCACCAAATTACCACAAAGCATTTGTCTTTTATTTGAAAATAGGACTGACAACTTTCAGCTTATCAAGTCCTTTGAAAAATTTCTTCAAGGTATGAGATGTCTCAGGCTGTTTTTCATGCAATACTCCAACCTGATGATTCAAATTGGTTCATGCATAAATAATAATAATAATCAGTGAATTTGGTGGTTTGTTGTATTGTGTAGACCAAACAGCCTAAAGTTTGACTGAAATTTTTACTTTTCAACTACTTAATGGGTTTGTCAAAGCAAATGTTGCCTTACAATAGACTAAACTCAGAATATTTAAGTCACTAAGCAAAACTTGAACTCTAAAATCTACATTGGCCTTTCCCTATTTTTCTATCAAACTCCCATACCATTAAGCTAAAATATTAATAATGATAATCACAGATTCTCACAATTGCTCCTAGCAATGGTGTGAACCTCTGCTCTGCCATGGCTGTATTCCCAGTCTTAAACTTTCCAAACCAAACTATCCTTTCCTAACCTTGCAAGGATATTCTGGTAAATATTTAACAACTAGCTCTCTGGGGAAAGATGTGCACAGAACCCATTTTTAAGTTTAATCCACATAATAATGTTTCTCTTATCTTTTTTTTTAAGTCTAGACAATCAACAAGACAATAAATCTAACCTTCATCTATAACATTTGTCGATTTCTGAGATGTAAATGCCTGCACTGAAAATTTAACAATCAGTTTTCACTAGTATTTTAAAGGAGGTTCTGGGATACACCCCTACTCCCTAGCTCATCATTCCACAAAATGTATCTTTCCTATTAGAATTGAAGTTCTTTAAGGATGATGGGGTTTCCCACCAAATATTGAGGAGAGTGGGTGTTGGACTACAAAAATATATTGGGATTACAGGGCTGGTGTCCTGAAGTGTCTCAAAAGAATTTGAAGAGTTAAACATTCTCCAAATCAAGGAGAAAGATTTTATTACACTGCTAAAAATAGGCCAAATACATAAGGGCTTAGGATTTGTTGTTGTTATTGTTAGCAAGAAAACAGATTTTAGCAATCAACAAGGGGAAAGATAAGTTGCCTAGTGGAGCTACAATTAAATAGTGGGAAGATACCATTAAAGAAGACACCATTAAAGCAGGGCAATTTCCTGATGAACCATCAACTCCGTAAAGTAGACTAATGCTAAAAAGGATTTAGGAAATTAGCAAGTTAGTGAGGTATAGATAGGTGATTTTACAGAGAAAATATAAGCTGGGATGAGGAAGGTTGGCATCATATCCTGACTTTCTGATTAGATACAGGAACTGTGGTGTTATTCTGGTTTTCTCAATGCAAAAAATTCAGCTAAGAATTCTACCAGAGCATGGGATTAAAATAAAGTCCACTTTAAGAAGACCCAATTAAGACCAAAAGGTCAAGATAATCAGTTCCTCCTGGCTTGCCTCAGGGAGCTTGGGCGGTAAAATTCAGGCTTTCTTCATAGTATTATTCCCTGCTATCTTGCTCTTATCAAAGATCTGTGGTTTCATCCTCTTAGAAGTAAGAATTTTCTTTTTGAAAAGTACTTGACCCTATACCAAGATAAGGTGGAAATGCATTCATGATTTTAGACATATATAGGATAGTTTACCTCTCAGATCTATGGAGAAGAAAGGAATTTATGGCCAAAGAAGAACTAGAGTACATTATGAAATGCAAAATGGATAATTTTGATTATAATAAGTTAAAAAGTTTTTGTACAAACAAAACCAATAAGGACAAGATTAGAAGGGAAACAGAAAACTGGGGGAAAATTTTTACATCCAAGGATTCTGATGAAGGCCTCATTTCTAAAATATATAAAGAATTGACTCAAATTTATAAGAATTCAAGCCTTTCTCCAATTGAAATGTTCAAAGAACAATTTTCAAATGAAGAAATTGAAACCATTTCTAGTCATATGAAAAAATGCTCTAAATACTATTGATCAAAGAAATGCAAATTAAGTCAACTCTGAGGTACCATTACACACCTCTCAGATTGGCTAAGATGATAGGAAGAGATAATGATGAATGTTGGAGGGAATGTGGGAAAACTGGGACACTGATAACATTGTTAGAATTGTGAACTGATCCAGCCATTCTGGAAAGCAATTTGGAACTATGCCCAAAGGACAATCAAATTATGCATACCCTCAGAACCAACAGTGTCTCCACTGGAACTGCATCCCAAAGACATCATAGAAAACAGAAAAGGACCCACATGTGCAAAAATGTTTGTAGCAGCCCTTTTTGTAATAGTAAGAAACTGGAGGGGCAGCTAGGTGGCGAAGTGGATAGAGTACCAGCCCTAGTTTCTTCTATACCAGTTTCCAATTTTCCCAGCAGTTTTTGTCAATTAGTGAGTTTTTATTCCCAAATCTGGGGTCTTTGGGTTTATCAAACACTAGATTACTATTGTCATTGAGTATTTTATCCTGTGAACCTAACCTATTCCACTGATCCACTACTCTGTTTCTTAGCCAGTACCAAAGGAACCCAAGAATCTTAATGCTTAGTTTAGGGAAAGAGCATATAGATCCTAAAACAAGGACCTGAGTTCAAATCTGGTCTCAGACACTTAACACTTCCTGGCTGTGTGACCCCGGGCAAGTCACTTAACCCCAGGCAAGTCACTTAACCCCAATTGCCTCAGCAAAAAAAAAAAAAAGAAAAAAGAAACTGGAAACTGAATGGTTGCCCATCAGTTGGGGAGTGGCTGAATAAGTTAAGATATATGAATGTTATGGAATATTATTTTTCTTTAAGAAATGATCAGCAAGATGATTTCAGAGAGGCCTGGAGAGACTTACATGAACTGATGCTAAGTGAAGTATGTCCCAGAGAACATTGTACACAGCAACAGCAAGAATATGCAATGATCAGTTCTGATGGATGTGGCTCTTTTCAACAATGGGGTGATTCTGGCCAATTCCAATGGTCTTGTGATGGAGAGAACCATCTGCACACATAGAGAGGGCAGTGGGGACTGAGTGTGGATCACAACACAATATTTTCATCTTTTTTATTGTAGTTTGCTTGCTTGCTTTTTGTTTTCTTTTATCATTTTTTCCATTTTGATCTGATTTTTCTTACACAGCATGATAATTGTAGAAACATGTATAAAAGAATTGCATATGTTTAATATATATTGGATTACTTGCTGTCATGTGGAGGGAGTGGGGAAAGAGAGGAAGAAAAAAATTTGGAACACAAAATTTTGCAAGGATGAATGTTGAAAACTATCTTTGCTTATATTTTGAAAATAAAAAGCTATTATTTTAAAAATTAATAAATAATGAAATTAAAAAGAAAAAAGGAAAGTATTTGACACATAGTAAGCCCCTATTAATACATTTTTTTAAAAATATTATTGAAAAGAGCCTCAGGAGTTATCTGGTTCATATTCTACTTGAATAAGAATCTCCTCTTCAAGTAGTAATACCATCATCTGCTAGTGATGGAGAAGATCCTAATTCCCAAGGGATCCCATTTAATCTTTGGATGAGAGTACCCTAATTGTTAGGAAGTTTTCTCTAAAGTCATATATTTAACAAATGCTTTTAAAAAATATTTTGCCCATTGTTCTTAGTTCTTGACCTTCAGATCCAAGCAGAACAAATTGAATCCCTCTTTTATATGTCAGTCCTTCAAAAACTAGTCATTAATTTAGAGGATGTAAAGTATCTTACAAGCCACCTAATCCATTTCTTTCATTTTTACAGATGAGAAAACTGAGACCCAGATAGGATAAGTGGCTTGCCCAAGTTACATAAGTAGTGACAGAGGCAAAATTGGACACAGGTCTTCCTACTCCAAAGTCAATATTCTTTCTCTTGTGTCATACTCTCAAGATAGTTATCACAAGTGTTACATTTTCTAGTCCTCTCACTATCCTAGTCACCATGTAGCTTCAGAAAAACTATTCAGCCTTATTTTCTTCTTGCCAGTCCCACCATGAAAAAATCTCTACTACACAGCCTCCTCATTCCCCTTTTATTATTGTTCATTCATTTTCAGTCATGTCAGATTCTTCATGATCCAATTTGGAGTTTTCTTGGCAAAGATACTGAAGTGGATTGCCATGTCCTTCTCTAGCTCTTTTTACAGATGAGGAAACTGAGGCAATTAAGATTAAGTAACTTGCCTACACAGCTAGTAAAGTTTCTGAAACCAGATTTTAATCCAGAAAGGTTAAAATCCTGACTCCAGATTGAATATTCTATTCACTGTAGCACTTAGCTGCTTCTATCCCCACTACTTTCCTCTTTATAAAAAAAAAAAAATGCTATCAATAAAACCAGGTCTCTGAAATATTTTTAGGCTTTTTGCCTGATTTTTCTGCAGGCCTGTCCTAATTGCATTGAGTTCCAGAGAATGTGGGTTAGCAGCTTCCATTTATGACTATGTTAATAAAAGAAAGTAAATAGCAAAGCAAATATAGATCAGATGTTACAGACAATATTTTTCCTGGCTGAGGAGCCAAGCCTCATTCATTGCCCAGGTCTTCACCTGGTACTCATTTAATATAGGCTACAATGCCAAGAACAACAAAATATTAAAATTCTATAATCTATGCAGCAAAATCAAAATTGTGACAAGAAGGATATCATTACAGCACTAAGAAAAGTGACCTATTGAAAAAAGTGGAGAATGTGTGTCAAATTCTCTTCTGAGTGTTTCAATGACCATTCAGCTTCTTTATCTATTGCTCACATTTGAAGTCAAGTTGTATAGCCTGAAGCTTCCCCCAGGTCTGTGCCTTGCTCATTTGAAATCAGTCATATCAGGAAAATTGTGGGCTTCACAGATCTCATTGAAGCACAGCCAACTCCAAGAACTAAGAACAAGCTGGCAGGAAGATTTCACCTGGCAGTCCCTTAGTGCCCTTCCCAGAGCTCATGTGTCTAGTTCAAGAACTACTGTTCTGGCCAAACCTGGCATGCCATAAAGAGGAATATATTCATACCTCACTCTATTTTTACAATGCCCTTTAGCAGCACAAGTTATCAGAATGATTAATCCCAGTGTTACTATTAACAGCCTTTCAGAGATTTACAAGGAACCCAAAAGAAGAACAAACTATCTTATGGGTAAAGTTAACCATGCATTTCCTGGGAAATAAAAATGGTATCTTTGTCTGTCATTTCAAAATCTGAGAATAAGAAAAAAAAATCTCAGTTGACATTGGCCTTGGGAATTGCATATGCTTTTCTTTCAACACAAGCTTTCCCTAAAGTCCCTTAATGGAAGTGGAAGTTGAAAGTCTTTTTCCTTTAGCTCTCAGCCCACAATCTACTACTGTCTGAAAGACAAAAATCACATACATAAGAGCCATTTTTTGAGAAGGTAAAGCTATCAATACTCTAAGAAATACTTAAAAGGGTTCTAAGTCAACAATCACAGAAGCACAGAATTTTAGGGCTAGAAAGGGGCAGCTGTCATTAATTACCATTATAGTAGTCACCATTATAGTAATTACCACAATAGTAATATTATAACAATAATAATAATAACTAGCATTTATATAATTCTTTGAATTTCATAACACTGCACATGTTATCTCATTTGATCCTCATAATAACTTTGTGAAGAAGTTGCTATTATTATCCCCATTTTACAGATGAGGAGACTGAAGTTCATAGAGGTTAAATTATTTATCCAGGAGTCACACAGCTTCAAGTCAGATGAAAAAAAATCCCATTTTCCTCAGAGTGCAGCAGCAAAGCAAATGACTTATTTTATGTTCTGTAATGTTATTTCCATTGATAAATCATCAATTTTTGATATTTAACTATTTGAAAGTACCAAGAACTTTAGTAGCAACAACTTTACTTTCTAGATCTTCAATAGATCTCTGTAGTCTCTGCTTCAGTCTCTACAGAAGCAGTGGCCAGACTACATCTCCATAGGAATTGCTTCCTAGGATAATAGCAGGGGAATTGGGTTGGAAGCATTGTTATTCTCAAGATTCTTAATAGACAATTTATCCAGTTCATCATCTATAAATATACTTGAGATAGACAACAAATGAACAGTTAATTGATTCCAAAACTAAATAAAAGTGAGACAGTTCACTACTTTGACTTTTTGAAAATTGTTTAGAAACTGAAAGGGTACCTATTAATTGATATTGGCTAAACAAATTATAATATGCCAAGACAATAGAACACTACTGTGCCATAATAAATGATGAAGGGATTATCTTCAGAAAAACCTGGGTAGACTCATATGAATTGATGTAGTAGGAAGTGAGCAGAACAAGAATAACAATATATACAATAACAACTTTGTAACAACTTTGAAAAAATCAAGAATTCTTATCAATACAAACACCAATTATTAATTGAATTAAATTATATAAAAATAAAGGCAGATCTTCTTAACACTAGAATGCTTCTAGTAATGTTGTATTGTATGGTTATAAATAATGGAATTCAATAGTTACTGAACACTTCTAGTGGAAAACTTCAAAGGACAATGGAGAAATGTGTGGTGTGCTTGAATCAGGGTGCAAATGATTACAAACAAGAAATTACTCAATAAAAGTGATATAAATCATATCAACAGAAAAGTGTATGACCAGAAAAAAATATAGTAAGAGTAAGGGACAGTGCATAGGCAACACTGATGTTTAATTAGCATCCACAACAACACTGATAACAGCAAAAAAACAATAATAGCTGGCATTTATGAAATAGTGCTATAGTTCTTATTAATCCCATTTTACAACTGGGGAAATCTAGGTTCAGAGAAGTTAAATTCTTTGTGATGGGTCACATGCCTAGAAAAATCTGAAAAATTGAATTTCAACCCAGATCTTCAAGACTCCAAGTCTAATATTTTATTGTTATATCAAACTGCTTCTTACAAGGACTTAGTAAAGATTCTATTATATAGATGAGACATAAGTTGGAGCAAATATCTATAGATTTCCCTAGTACTCAATGTCAGGATGATAAGTTTTGAAGCAGACAGATATTATTGGTCAGGGACAGACATAAAAGGATTTGGTCCTTTTGGTCCAAAGAGAAATTAAAGAAAAAGCAATTCAGAACCATGGATAGCTGCCTCAAAATGCAATGCCTTTACAATTTTCAGGTCTTCTGTCCTAAAGCCCCAGACTTCTCCCATACTCCTAACCTCCTCCCTAGTTGACTCTGTCTTCTTAATAGAGCTCTCTGTTGTGTTTTTGTTTCTAAGCGTTATATACTTATATGCTGGAATCTAAGAAATCATTCTTTCCCCAACTGTTTTTGTACTCTGAATCACCAGGAAGTTCTCTTGCCTTTGGACTTCCTTGGTTCCATAACCTGAAGTTCCAGAAGTTTTGTCACCCAAATCACCAGATGAATAATTTTTTGGTCATCTTATCTCTCAAAGTCAAGGATCAGAGGGTAGAACTCAGGGCTTAGAGCCCTAATAATTCTTCTCTTTCCTAGAATATTGATAGTTCTACCTTCTCAAAAATTTTGCTCAATGTATATGCCTGTGTCTCTGTATATTTTGTGTAGGAAGTATAAATATATATTCTCAAGAGCTTGATATTTCAGATTTATATACATCATCCTCAAATTTCTTTTTTAAATTTTATTAACTTCTCTAAAGTTGAAAAGCAACTTTCCACTCTTCCTTGGGTCCCCTTAACAGTAAGGCATAAAGCCAAATAATTTTCCTCCTAGTACTAATTCTTTTAGTCACTGAAATGGGGAGGAAAGCGAGGGTTTTTTTTTAATTAGTGACTTTTTAATTGTTTATTCTAATCAAAAACAATGAGCTAAGCCACAGAAAACAGAATAATAAAGTTATAGAGATATAGATATAGATATATATACAACATACTATTTTTCATTCTGACATAAGCAACCTACAACTGGAGTATCCATCTTGCTTACAAGTGAGCAAAGTAATTTTTAGACCAACATAATATTTTAGGACCTCTCATAAAACAAGCATAGCATATAGAGTACTTGCTCAGTTTGCATATTTCCCAATGAGTAGAAAATATCTTTTTATTGTTGTTGTAGAACAGAATACTGGTAAATTTCTAGAGGCATGAATTAACCCCACATATTCTCATAAGACCAAATGGAACTGTGAGAGGAAAAAATCCTTGCCCCAAGTGGTGCCTAAAAGTTGACCCATGAGCAAACACATAAAGAGTTTCTAGGACTTTGGGAGAGAGGGCTCCAGAGAATTTCCTTGTCTAATTCTTTTAACTTCTTTGCCAGTGGTTTTTATTTTCCTGGACTGCTTTGGCTGCCTTTGAGACTACTTTTACCTGAGGTTATTTAAACATGTTTTTATTAAAGTGAATATTTATTTGAATTCTCAAGCTCTAAGTGATCCATTGCACCAGAAGTTGAATAATTGGTGACAAGGATGGGATCTCATGCAATGGCCTCTATAGAAAAAATATAGAGAATAAGGGATTAGTCTTCCTCAGTTAATAGCTTAGGCACTACTGGAGATGGTAACATTTAGCCAGCATGTAGTAGTTTGGATATCAATAGAAGTGGTAAGATAATGGAGAAAGCTGTGGTAGCCCCACCTTTGGAGTAACAGTTCTAGTGGTAATAAATAAGTAACCATAACATAATGGGAAAATAGCAGCACTCTGGAACTGGTAGCAATGAATCATTAACTGTGGCAATAATACCCAATTTGCAAGCAGCAGATCCAATATCACCTGCAGAAAGAGAGTAGAAAATTCAAGAGCACTATAATTTGTATGGTTTGATCTTAACTCTTGAAGCAGTCTCTGGCAATATGAGCCAAGTACAATATAAGTAGTCCCATGTGTGCTCCAGTCAGCTTTGAGCTCACTGGATGCAGGGAAAGGACCATGTCATCTCTTTTTGCAGTTTTGTTGATGTCTCCTCAACTTTGATAAAAGGAGAAGGAGGAGAGCTATTGTATATTGAAGTCAATATTTGTGGCTCTGGCCATCTATCTTATTGGTGGCTAAGGATCCTGGAATAGAGAGTTGTGAGCCAGGATATTGGTTAAAATGGAAAGACTTGAGTTTATCCTCCTGACGCCTCACTTCTGCAACACAAGGCAAAATTGTTGTCAGAAAAAAAGTTATGGTACTAACCTAAGGTAGTTTGAGTTTTAATTTTACCCCCAAAACAGAGATACAGCTGTGAACCCTTTGGGCAAAAAGGAATAGTATTTGTGGTAGGGGTGGAAGTTATCCAGAAACAACTATGACATAATTACAAAAAGTTCTTATTTTAGAAAAGAAGGGAAGGAAAATAAAAGGAGGAAGGAAATGATGGGAAAAGAAAAGAAAGAAGGAATGAAGGAAAGCAAGTTCAAGATCCAAGAAGGGAAGTAGCTATTTAAGGTAAGGTCCCAAAGTTGAAACCAAGATATAAACTTTCAAAACCTAAGGAATTTAAATGTAATGGAAGGGAAGAGAAAAAGAGGGAAACTTTTTCAAATGCATTCTGGGCTAGCTAGACTGCCTTCCTGTTGAGTTTTGGAACCATCACTGACCAAAAGCCATTCACTTGCCCAAGATTAGTGGAATAAAAGTTTTCTGAATAAAAATCCTGGGAGGGGGATGAGTGGGACCCTCTGAATCACCTAGAAAAAAGCTTCTTAAACTATGAGTCACAAACCTATATGGGGTCTGGTAACTAAATATGGAAGTCATGAAATTATGATTTACAATCAATAAATGTTTGATTTGTATACCTATTTTATATACCTATTTACTTGAAGTTGCATTAAAAATTGGGGGGGAACAAAAAAAGGTGGTGAATGGAAAAAGTTAAAGAAGCCCTGACTTAGAACAATAGCCATATACTCAAGGATCTCATGGAGTAAATGTCTCTTGGTATATACAGGTCAGTCCAAATAGCTAAGCAAGTCCTCTAATCTTCCCAACAAGCTTTGCAGATGCTCCTAAAAGGATGTTTAGGAAAAGAGACACATTTTTTCATAACAGTCCAAAAAAAAAAAAAAACTAAGGTGATATCAACTTATTAGAGAATGGTTAAAAAAATTATAACATATGAATGAAATAGAACAGTATTATGCTATAAGAAATTATAAAATTGCCAGTTTCAGAAGAAACTAGGAAGACCTCTTTGAACTGATTAAGAGGAGTGAAGTGAGAAAAACAAGAATAATTTACATAGTGATGACAACATTACAGGGAAAAAGCAAGTTTAAAAGAATTTGGAACTCTAAAAAAATGCAATGATTAATCATGAGTCCAGAGTTTTAAAACTGAAATATAACATTCATTTCCTGCCAAGAAGGTGAAAAACAAAATGTAGATTAAGACATACATTTTGGGTATACATGACCAATATGGGAATTTGTTTTGACTAATATGCATTTTTATAAAGGTTTTATTTTTTCATATTTTTATTATTTATTTGAAGGGGTGGGGACTAGGAGGAAGAAATGACCACTTATAAAAATAAATGAATTAATGTGTTTTAAACAGGAAGAAAATCATACTTCAGGTTTTTTTGTAAGCAGTATCTAGTGTATACTCCCATATAGTAAAGAACATCGCAGGAAGTATTAAAAAGTACTTATTAGAAATTAATAAAATTGAAAGAAATTAGGATTAGATGAATATCTCATTCCACCTACCACACCAAGTTACAAATGGATACTTGATTTAGATATGAAAGGTAATATCATAAACAAATTAGATGATACTGTTCATGACCACAGATAAGAGATTTCATAACCAAATAATGGATAGAGATAACCACAGGAAATAAATTGGACAATTTTGATTAAAATTAAAGATGTTTTGCATGAACCAAAGCAATAACAAATTATGACTTCAGAAGACTGAGATAAAACACACTTCCCTCTCAGTCTTTATCAGTGGTAGGGATCTCCAGGTGCACAGTAAGATTAAATTTCCAGATTCATCCACAAATTATGAAACTATTTTGTTTTGCTTGACAATACTTTTTCTAAAAAGAAAGAGTTTTATTTGGGGTGAATGGAAAGTGGAAAGAAAAGAGTGGTTGTGATAAGAGAAGCAAGACAAGAGCAAAAGATAAAAAACAGCATCAGTGTAACATTTTTTTAATTATAGAGAACATCCTAGGAGAGCTGAGTTGTATGCAAACAGGACAGTATTGCTAACCATATCAAATGTAATGCATGTTAAAAGGAATTATATATTATGGATTGATGGTTTAATGTATAACATGTATTTCCCACCTCTCTTTGTGTTTGAAAACATTCATGTTTGCTATGATTTCTTAGTGTGTAACATAATTTAAAGAAAAAATAGGGACTATAAAAAGGATAAAGAGGCAGTATGAGGGTACTCATGTGGATTTCTTTGGACATCTCTATCTTGCTTCCAAGCACCTCATTAGTGATAACTCATCATTCTGCAAGATGGACTCATCCTTCATATTCAAACCCTCATCAGTATCTTCTACCCCCTCTGACTGGAGAGTAAAGCCATGAACTCCAAATGATCTATTTAATGAGGGAAGGGGCAAAGATAGCCATCTCTTCATCTCCCATCTGGATGCCTGCATCTGAACTACGTTAAACATCTTCATGACTTCTTCATTCTCCCCCCATTTTTCAATTTCCTTTTGTATATTGCCTTCTCCCATTATATTGTAAACTTCTTGAGAGCAAGAACTATCCTTTTTTTTTGTATTTGTATTCTCAGTGCTTAAGGGTGAAATAGATTCTTTGCCTCAATTGCTACCTAGCCTTAATTACTGAATGGGTACAACCACAATCAAGACCTATTGAAGACCTTAGCCCTTCTTCACTTAAATTCAATTTATTTACATGTCATAGTCACCCACTGATGTTATTATCCTATTCAAGAATGAATGACAAATGACAATCTCTTTACAGAGGAGTAGGAGCTGCCCAACTGGAACTGGGAAGTTTGGTAAAAAGCTTCTTTCTTTTCTTTTCTTTCTTTTTTTTTTTTTTTTGCTTTTCTTTCCATTCCTTTCTTCTTTTTCTTCCCTTCCCTTTGTCCACATAGGATAACCTTACCTTACCTGCTGGTGTTCTGCCCAAAGGAAAATTTGGATCACTGAGATCTCACAAGATATCTTAAGGTTTACGGGATAGGACCATACCTTAAAGCCAAAACACTCTGACTCTTATCCATTGACTAATAGGTCCCAGGTCAAGCCTCACTTGGTCACTAGGCCCTGATTAGCTCAGAGTGAATGTAAATAACAAGTGTTTCTGGTTTAGCCAGAAACTCTAAGGGTCTTCCCCTCCCAGGTCGAATATATATATATACACATACACACATATACACACATACATGTATGTATATACATACATACATGTATGTGTATATATACATATGTGTATATTTTTTTAACTTGGTAAAAGAGGCCATTCTCAGCCTCATTTCCTATCTAACCTTAATCACTGATTGAACATTGCCTCAAAGAAAGACCTGTTAAAGACCTTAGCTTAAAAAGGCCAAGGTCTCTCACTGAATCCTGGGTCATCTCCAGTCACCCTGATCTATATTTTTCTACTGGATACAGATGGCTCCAGAGGTGAAGATGAGACTGGTGACTTTGCTCATCCCTCCCTCACTTAAATCCAATTCACTTGCATATCATAACATCACCTCCCTGATATCAAGGTCTCTTTGAGAACAAAGAACAAACAATAACTATTGTATTAAGTTCTGGGAATGCAAATACAAGTGGAAAGACAATCCCTAACCTCAAGAAGCCTACTTATTAAAATAGTTTTGGTTGCTCTGAATAAAATTAAAAAAAAAACAATAGAAAAAAGAAAGAAAAAGAAAATGAACAAAACAAAACAGAACAGAGCATTGTCGTGTGCCCAGCAGAATATCAGAGAGGATTCAAAATATATAACAATAAATTTCCATTTCAAGAAAATATATTTAATAATAGAAGAAATTATATTCATAAATACCCATCTTTCTTTGTTTCCTTGTAGGTTGTTCTTTTGTTCTCTGTTGTGCAAATATTTTTTTTTATTTTATTATTTTTTCCCCTTTCATTCCCCTACCTTCCCCAAGCAGGCTAATATTAAGCATAGATATGTAGATATAGATATAGATATAGATTATACACACATATAAACACACACAGATAGATAGATATTCACACCTACCCACAGACCTACACACATCCACATATCTGTATATACACATACATAGAGCTACATGCATATACACCTACACATAATCAAATACATACACACATACATACACACAAGAGCATTTACTCACTTATAAACATGCATCTAAAAACAATATTAGCATAGCTGGCATATAATGTAGATTTCTCTCTTGATTGAATCTTTTAAGTTTAACTTTGATTACTAGCTCTACTCTATTTCCTAACAAATTCTACTGTTCCTTGTAATGTTTGTGTATATCTCTTCTTTCCCATCCCTGCTAACTCTTCTGCTTCTGTTCTGCTCCTTAACTTGCTTGATTTTTACTTAACCTCCCCTCCCCTATAGATCCCTCTTTGACTTCTCCCCCATCCTTTGCTTCCCCCTTCACTCAAACCTCCCTCACCCCCCTCATTTATTTATAGATTTTGGAGGGTGCTATTTCTTTCATGAAATATTTGTAGTGTTGCCTATTTAACCCATTTCCGATGTGAATAGGTTTTCAGAACTACAAACCCTCCTCCCCCCTCTAATCCCCCCCTGTCTATTCTTCCTCTGCATCTCATTTGTATAATTACTATTGAATGGAATAAACTCTTGGACGACCTCTTATAAGAAGGTGGCCTAGACTTAAACCCTAATTGTGACCTGAGATTTTGCAATAAAAAGTTGAGCTATCGTTAAAAGGTGAAGGTGTTTGATTATCTTAGATAAACAAACGTTTCCTTTAGGTTCTCCTACCCATCTTTTCATTAGCATTTAAGTGCCTAATACAGTAAAGAATACTAGTATTCTTTGTTTCTGGATGCTGGGTAAATTAAAACTCCCCAGTCAATGGGAGAAAAAGTCATAAGGGGTGGGGGAGGGAGAGGAGATTTCTGGTTAGGATCTTATTATGTTGGGTTTCACAGTTTGTCCTTTCCACTCCTCTACTTGTCTATTAGGAATTTCCCTTTCTCCTGAGATAATAAATCCTTTTTTGCCTTTTACCTTGGAAATCTCTCATTTTAATTTCGCTAATAGTCACTGTCCCATCCACTATTTTTATCTTAAAGTCAGATCATATTCATTTCTGCCCTACTCTTTCTTTTGAGCTATCCAATTATTGATGTCAATCTTAAACATATGATATACATTTCCCATGTAAAAAATATAAACAATTTATTCATGTTAAGTTCCTTGAAATAATCTTTGATATTTGAAAATCCTGAAAATCTGCAAGTCCATTGAATATCCTTTTTTCTTTCATATTATGAATAATTTTGCTGTATATATTTTTGGCCACAGGCCTAATTCTTTTGACTACCAGTCAATATTTGATTCCAGAATCTGCTGTCTTTTATCATGGTTGCTGATAAGTCCTATACCTTTCTAATTGTAACTCCAGAGTATTTGAATTTTTTTTTCTTGTTTCTTGCAAAATTATCTCTTTAATTTGGGGCTTTTGAAATTTGGCAATAATATTCCTATGTGTCTTCCACAACATATGTCTTTGTGGTAGTGATTGGTAGATTTTTTCTGTTTCTACTTTCCCTTCATATTCTATCACTCCAGGACAATTTACTTGAATTATTTCTTGCATTATTGTGTCAAGGTTGTTTTTTTTTTTTAATCACAATTATTCTTGTCTTTTCTCTTCTTGATCTGTTCTCCAGATCTGTTGTTTTTCTTGTTTCACATTCTGTTCTATTTTTTTCATTCTTCACATTTTGTTTTGTTATTTCTTGGTCTTTTGTAACTTCTGCACTCACTGGGTGCCGGCTCCTTCTTGCCCAGGACTGTGTCTCAGCTGCACAGCTGGGCCTAGTATTCCTAATCAGGTGAGGTTCCCTTGGTCTTTCCAGACTTAGACTCCCAACTTCTCTCCCTATCCCATTCCCAGGATGTGAAAGTGTTAGTGGTTCCTGTAGAGGCTCCAGCCAAACCTAGGGCTCCCTGCTTGAAGTTTCTGCAGAGCTAGCCTGAGGGTATTCGCACTTCCAAAGGGTTAATCTCCAGCCTGGGGTCTTTCTTTGGATCTTCTTGTGTACCAGGAGCACCTCACTATTCTAAGTGTGTATATATAACTAGTTTCAAATGGTGTTAGGTGAGATTACCTGGCAAATAGAGTAGATCTGAGTTCATGGTAGCCTAGCATAGTAAGTAGGGGGCATAGTACTGGCTTCAAGAAAGAACTGAGTTTAAGTCTCACTTCTGACATATACTGGCTGAATTATCCTGGGCTTCTCATTAAGCCTTCTAATGCCTCCAGGAAATTCCAATTCAATTCAATAAAGTGCCTACATGTTGCAAGTTCTGTGCTAAATGCCTGCCCTCAAGGAGCATACTTGAGGTAATGGAATGTAATGGAATAGAATGAGTTAAGACAACACACAAAAGAAATCAGAAAAGGAGAAAGGAACCTGGTCCCAAAGTGAGGTATTTTGTGGATTAAAAACCAACCTAATCTGCCAATGGAAAATGGAAAGTTTTAGAGAGCAAGCCTCTTAAAATTTAAATTATAGAAAAGTTACTGATCTGCACTTATATAGGAAGTTCCCAAACCAGAAGTTCCTTGTACCAGGGAAATTTTTTTGTTACCAAAAAAAAAAAAAAAATTACCAACCAAGACCCATCTTTGTGGATTTTCCTTTCTTTCATTTGCATTTGATGACACTGAATGTCCATCCCCAAACATCCCATCCTTACCCTATAGTTGTCTACTATATACAAAATAAAATAGGCTTCAATCCAAGGAATTAAACAGCTAACATTGAAAAATATCAAGCCATCTATTTTTATGAAATCTCATCAGCAGACAGGCTATGAATACACTGTTCTTTTTAGAATAAAGATAGTTCTAACTGGCTATGTAAAGTAGGCATGTATGTATGTATTTAAGTATGTGAACAATAGCATATAATGTGAACTATTGTAAAAATTGACTAGAGTCAATGATAATTCCTCCAATCAAAACAAATAAGATGTGTAAAGTGCTTTACTTTAAAGAGCTATTTAAATATTATCATTGAACATCATCGTCATCATCATTATCTATCAAATGCTTTCATTACAACAACCCTGTTAAGATAGGCAATACTAATTATTATCCAAATATATAGTTGGGGAAACTGAGATACAGAAAAGTTAGGTGATTTGCTCCATACCCCACAACTTCCAACTCCACTGGTCGTTCCACAATTTGGGGTTGAGGGTGAAGTTAATCTGCTTTTTAAAAATGGCAAAGAATGGTGAGAAAGTCTAGCAGTATATACATGCTAAATACTACAAACAATTTAACTCAGTATGTAAGTATTTGTTTAGGATTTGAACAGGTCTGCAAATATTTGTTCAGGATTTAGAAGAGGGACAACCATAGTGATATAAGATATCTCAGCCTTGCATTTCATAAATGTGTTAGGGGAAGATCTTGCAGCAATGCATTTGACTAAATTCAACAAAGCATAAAAGAACAAAATTTTTTCATTAATATCAAAATTTCCTAAAGAACTTAAAGATCACTAGAAAGATAACAGGAAGGAAAATAGTGTTTGGATAACATACAGTGAAAGCAATCTCTCCCTCATATGATTTCTTGACACTCTGTATTCCTCTTATATTTATTTTGTATCATGTTTATCTGTACATGTTTAATCATGTGATTAAATCCAAAAGTCTTTGAGGGGAGGTATATATATATTTTTTAAATTCAGGCCTATAATTTACTCATCTAAGGAAATCTCAGAAAGGGAATTCGTAACAATGTAAACGTGAATTATTATAAATAGTTAGTTGCACTGGGAAATCAATTACAATACATGCATATCCAGTATGTATAAGAGGTGGAAATTCCTATCTCTGAGTGTGGCTCTCATTCTAGTTCATCACACAGGCTCTCACAAGATGGGGACTGTGCAGTCATTTAAATTTATATTTCCCTCAGGGATTAGCAGAATGTCTTATATATACTATGTATTTAATAGTTATTACTTGAGTGGATAATTGAATGAACTGATGAATAATGAACCCTATATCTGTCCTTTATGGATAGGCAATATGTCTATGTATATTTAATACTTGGACAGATTTATGATTTTAGCCACATGGTTATTCTCTAGCAGAACAAACAACAACTATTTCATGCCTCAGTAAAGAATCTCATGAATTGTTTGGACTAAAAGAATATATCACCTGATTCTCAATATTCTGCACTCAGATTAACTGATTCCAAATGTTACTAAGGGGTGGGGCAGGGTTAATGCATGAAGCCTTTCCAACTTGGCAGAACTGAGTTGTACTGGAATAGCCTTTCAAGAAACCAGGGTCACCTAAACTTCATGATGAGGCATTAGAGAAAGAATTTGCTTGTACTACTCTCTTCCTGAATTCAAATCAAATACTTCTAGTTGATCACTATAATTGTTTTGCCACTGATTTGGGGGCAGTTTTTCTAAATTTTAAAGAGGTCTTTCTGTAAAATGTCTTTAAAAAAAAACTTTCTTTAACCGATGTAACAGATTTACTAACTCAAGTGGCTGAGTACTACATCCTCCAGTAAAGGCACCTTAGTTATAGACTTACACAGATTAGGTTCATTGCTAGGGAACCCTAGCTTCTAAAGAAGAGGGTTAGAGTAGAATTCCAGAAACAATCTCTTAAACAAAAATTGAGTTATCTTGAGGTTTCTGTGCTAAATGTACAAAGCAGATCAGATATAAGGCAACTATTTATTTATTCCACCACAAAATAGGGGAGGAGGAGATAGGAGCAAAAGAAGGATAAAAGAGAGAGGGAGGGAATAAAGTTAATGCAGTGGGTAGAGTACCAGCCCTGAAGTCAGGAGGACCTGAGAACACTTAACGATTCCTGTGTGACCCTGGGCAAGTTACTTAACCCCAATTGCCTCAAGGGAAAAAAAAGAGAGAGAGAGGGAGAGGGAGAAATGGAGGAATGGAGGAACAGAGGGACAGAAGAAGGTTCTCAAAGTTACCTCCATTACAATAAAATGACTATTAAAGGATATGGAATAGCTGGAGATATGTGGACTAAGGTAACAGCTGTGTGACAAAAATGAATGGGCAAAAGTTTCCTTCCAGTGGGTTCTCAATTTTCATATCATTTATTTCATCATATGTCATTTTATATCATTTCAATCATCATATGCCATTGTTTTCTGGCACTTTGAGTGCAAAATATCTATTGTACCAAGCTTTAGAAAGGATCTTGCATTTGTAATCTTACTTTTCTGATCTATAAAATGAGAATGTTGATTCCAATAATTGTCTAAGGTCCCTTCAGATCTAAAAATCATTCTATGATTCAGCACCTTATTTTCCTAGTTTGATTGCAAATTCCTTAAGTCAAGGATCATCTATTTTACTCCTGGAAATATTCTGTGGCCTCTTCTTCCATAATGCCTTAGTATGCCTTATCTACTAAAAGCATTAGGTAAATGGTTCTGCATATCCTGCAAGAGAGACATGGACCTCAAAATAGATTGAAGATTTTAAAATGCTCAAAATGCTAATACATAACCAAAGACTTAGATTTATGTATGGCTTTGTGGAGTCCACCAAAAAAAAATTAAACTATTCCAGAAGTTATTTTAAAAAAGCCATAGCTTCTTTGAAGGCTCCTCTGGACAGTTAAAAAATATTTTGGAACTTATAGAATGTAGAGCCACCCGATGTATCCACACAATGTCCAGTCAATGAATATACTGTAGCCTCTTGACCTCTTCCACATCAATGAATCAAAAAACATTTATTAAGTGCTTACCTTACATCAGACACTTTACAAATAAAAATACAATCAAAAGGAAAACAGTCCTTGCCCTCAAAAAGCTTACATTCTAATGAGAAAGATAACAGATAAAAGGAAACTGGAAAGATTTGGGGGAGGGAAGGAGTGTAAAGAAGGTACCTAACTTCAATGCATGATGGAGAAGTCCAGGGGAGTGCAGCCTACTGGGAAATGAAAAGATGGCTGGCCTTGGTGCATTTATTAAATGGAGCTTCTGGAAGGAGCTATCCAATCAGAGGTAAAGGCAGATAAAATATCTCTGACTATACCAGGTATATTCAATGAAACACTAACTCAAAGGACAAGTCATTCAAATACATGTTTTCTATGGTCTGTATATTAGCTATTACTAATCATATATTTTTTCCTGTTATTGATTGTTAGGTGAATCTTTTTTAAGTTATCATGGATATCATTGAGGAGCCCCTGAAAACTGATGCTACTGACAAAATATTATGCTCAAAAAAGGAGCCTCTGGAGGACTTTATTATCTTTAAGCAATCCCTCTTCTATATAAACCTCATAACATTGTATATAATAGTGACACACACCTATAGTATACACCTCCCTGTTATATGCCTCACTTGAAAACAGTCAGATTTAATTATATGATTTTAATGTTTTAATAGATTTCTGGTTGCAGGAAAACTATAACCTTATGTTTTACCAAGATGATTAAAAAACAAACAAACAATAAGCACAGTGGGATCTTATTTTCTCTATTCCCAATTTACATTCAATTGTGTGACCCTAAAAAGTGTGGTCTGTTTTAGAGAATCATTTGTGAAAGCTTAGCCTGCCTTCTTCCCTTCTTGCATTTTCATAATTTCTTAATATATACGGAGACCATTCTCTTAAAGATTATGATAAAGATGAGAAAATAGTAATTTTGTCAGTAATTATTATTATTATTGTTTTCATCATCCTTTGGGGTAATAGTACTGTTGTTTTTTCCCCATTTTTACTGTCTCATCTTTGAGATAGCTCTAAAAATAATTCCTTGGTGTTTTCAAAATTAAGTTACAATAGATTTGCAATTTCATGTGTAATGATCCTATTTTAATTCTACTATGTTATAGAAATCCTTGTATTATTTCATAAATCAAATTTTAAAAAATTAAAAACTAAAAATGATTGAATCACCTTCAATATGGATTTTCCTCTGCATATAATCAGCCTAGTTTCAGTGCTCTTCAGGATTTTCTCTTATAAGTACAATTTCAACTTGCTTACACAGCAAAGTAGGGACTAAGGATTGTTAATTCAAATATGGTGCCATAGAAAGAAGGAAAATAGATCATTACAGGAACATTGAAAAATATGTTCCATTTTCTATTTGCTGTCTACTTGCCAGTTTCACATATGAAAGCTCTTAAGATACTATGGCTTAGTTAAATTTACTGCCAAACTCATCATGTGCATTGCAAGATGAGATAGTCAACTGCCTCATGAAATGTCATTCCTTGTTGCCTTTGGACCATGAGATCAAACAATTCATTTCCCATCCTTTCATTTACTTGCACCTTTCTTTTATCCTTTGATTTCATTTATCATAAAATCATATTTCCATATTATATAAATAAGATTTTCCAATATCAATCATTAAATTAACAAGAATTAATTACCTACTAGTCATCAGGATCTGTGATAGGTACAAGGAGATAAAAAGACAAAAAACAGAATATTTCCTACCTTCAAATAACGGGTGTTCCCTCAGTGAAAACCATACATACACAAAGATAATCAACAAGAATTTATTAAGAACTTACTACTTATCAAGTCTATACTGGATACTAAAACAAATAGAGAGTGATTTCCAGATGCTAGTATTTCAGGGAATCAAGAAAGGTCTCATATAAGAAGCATCACTTGTGTTGAACTTTGAAAGAATCAGAGATTTAAAGGGAGGAGTGAGGAAAGAATGCATCCCAAGAATGGCAGACAGCCTGTACAAAGGCACAGAGAAGGAAATGTGTACAAGCAAGAGCAAGTAGGCCAGCTTCACTGAAATAGGCACATTGTGCAAAGGGAGTGGTGATTCCTAAGCTTTGAAATGTCTACCTGTTCAAGACTATAAATATTTCAATTTTAGAGTTATTATTTTGATAGAGAAAATGGGGAGCCATTGGAATCTTTTAAATGGGAACATGATATCTTTAGAATCATGCTTTAGAAATATCCTTTGGATGGCTATGTGGGAAATGGCTTGAACAAAGAAATAAACTAAGTGAGAAATAAGAATGAAGAGTTTAATTCAATACTCTGGGTGAGTATTGATGAGATCTTGAATTTGGGTAGTTGTATGATTAGAGAAAAGGAAATAGATATACAAGGTAGTATAGAGGTAGAAATGACAAGACCACAACTGTTTGTATCAATTAATTGATCCTTGGACAAAAATCTGCCATTTAGAGGATCTACAGTTAAATTAGTATTGATAGGTACTCTTTGTGATTTATTCGGACACCTACCCCTTTTTCTTCATTCTATCACTGAAGAAGAAATGAGGTCCAGGGGGAATCCACAAATGACTCAGGGCTATTTCAATTCATTTCATGGATTGCCTTGACAAAGAATTTATTACTCAGTGAACAACCTATTGGCATGGAGCCTCTCCACATTTACCTAGGTTAGTCCTCAGACATGTATTCGGATGAAAAAAGAATTTAGGGTTTTAGGGTGCTACAATATGAATTTATGATATGAACTGGCAACTAAAAAAAATCTAATGAGATCCTTAGGTCATACATAGGAAAGAGTACAAAATGAAGTATGCTTCTGTTAGACAACTTTTGGATGATTGCATTTTATTCACTAAGCTTCACATTTTTGAAAAGGTAAGGTTTCTGAAAGAATGCAACCAGTATGGTGAAAGGAGCTCAAAACTATGCCATATGAGAAGGGGTTAAAGGATTTGGGGTTGTTTAGGCTACAGAAGATAAAACCAGAAATGATTTAAGGCAAACATTATCATTGGAAATATCTGAAGGAGTATCTTAGGCAAGAAATTAGAAACTTATTTTCCTAAGTCCCAAAGAAAGAATTTAGACCAATGGTTGAGAGACTGATTGTGACTCAATACATGGAACAACTTCTTAATAGTTGGAATTACCCAACAATGGAAAGAATGGCTTCAGAAGGCAGTAAGTTTCTCACCTTTGACTAACTACTCATCATAGATGCTATAAAGACAATTCATGTTTCCGGTAAGTGTCGATTGAAAAGATCAGGTCCTTTCCAGTTATGAATTTATAATTATGAAAAGGAATGTAAACATATGGAAATTCAGGATGCAATCTTTCATGACTGATTTTATCCAGGTCTTTCTTAGAAGCAGGAACACAAATCAAAATCAGTGTACCCACCTTGTAAGGCTCCTATCCATACCGTGTGCACAATAGCAAAAGAGACTAGAGAGACATTACAGAAGAATCACTACCCAGAATTTCTTCTGTGAACACAATATAGTAGGTGCATATTTGCAATATACAGCAGTGCTACTGCATTTTATATAGGTTCAGAACCCATAAGTTTATATACATATATTCTAGAGGCAGTATGGCAGTTAGGTGGTACAGAGGAAAGAATACCAAGACTGGAGTCAGAAAAACCCAATTCAAATTCTACTTCAGATAGTTCTTAGCATGGTGACCTGAGAAAAGTCACTTTAACTATTTTCCTCAGTTTCTTAATCTGTAAAATTAGGATAATAATAACACATCTCTCAGGTTGCTGGGTAAAATGAGATAATAATTGTAGATCTTTTAGCAGAAAGATCTACATTGTATTGTAGATGTTTTAGCACAGGATCTGATACAGAGCAAACCCTATGTAAATTTTAGATATTATCAGTAGAAGGAGGAAGAGGAAGAAAAGGAGGGAAAACAGTAGCAGTAGATATTAGCAGCATTGTTATTCTAGGAGTAGTTGCTGTAGTAGTAGTAAAAGTAGCAAGGTATAGTGAAAAGAGTGATCTGGGAGTTCTGTCAGGCACTAGTCAGTTGCAGAACTTTGGACAATTATTTAATCTCTCCATCATCTGTGAAATGAGGGGACTGGATGTAGCATTCATTAAAGTCCTTTCTATTCTACACCAGTATTCATCCAATTTAGAGAAGAGGAAGATACACAGCATTACTTAATTTCTGAGATCAAGAATTGTTTGATTCAACTAATGCTGTTTTTGAATATCATTCTCTTGATTATACTTGACTCATTCTGCATCAGATCATCAGGCTTTCCTATGTTTCTCTTAACTCCTTATATTCATGATTTTAATAGTACAATAATAGTCTATATTAATCATGAGAATATATCTCCAAATCTGAAATAAATTTAGAAAGAAATTGATTTGGTCTTTGGTAAAGGAGAGAGCCAGAAGAAGGTAAACCTCCATATCAGGGATCTTCAAGGTTCACATTATATGGAATTCACACAAGATAATTATTATTGTTTCTCCTTCATTCTTGAAAAGGACCAATGACATCATGGGATAATATCTTGACTTATGTATGAATTAGATTTAAGTGAGGCAGAGTTGCACAATGTCATCAACCTTATTCTCTCTTCTAGAGTCATCAATTCCAATGGTAAGTCAACAGTCAAGATGACTGATGATGGCCTGGGAAGCAGTGGATAATCTTGCTTTTTTTTATAACTAACTAAGCTCTAAGCACTCCACAGCACCGACTTAAGCCACCTTCATGGCCATTGGAGCAAATTGTTCTCATCTGCCCATGCTATGGAAATAAAAGGACAAGAAATTTTATAAGTTTTGGGTAGACATATCCCTAACTCACAGATGGATTTTAAGTCTCTGTCAGTTATCCTCAACCTGTTTAGTCCATCTGCTTAGATAGCTTTACTAGGGAGTGGCCACTATAAATGCTACAGCTTCTTGGAGTCATAGGTAAGACATGATTTAGGACACCAAAGGTAGATGAGTAGCCCTCAAAAGGACTTGTCAAGCCCTCACCTCAGACAAAGGAATAGGGACATTTGCTTGATTGGCCTCTTGTGGATAATAGTCTCTATAGAAAGATAGTTTGGGTTGAATATCAGCAGGTAAGTCAATCTAATTTGAAGAACCCAAAATACATGCTTTGGGTAGACACAAATAAGAGCTGGGGGGACCCAAAAGCATTGGGTAGGATCTAGTCATTCTTTATAAGCAACTAGCTTCTGGTAGGAAAAAGATCTAGAATAAACTGGGAAAATGTTTTACATTCAAAAGTTCTGATAAAGGCCTCATTTCTAAAATATAGAGAGAATTGACTCATATTTATAAGAATTAAAGCCACTCTCCAATCAATAAATGGCCAAAGGTTATGAACAGACAATTCTTAGATGATGAAATTAAAACTTTTCTAGTCATATGAAAAGGTGCTCCAAATGACTATTGATCATAGAAATGCAAATTAAGACAACTCTTAGGTACCACTACACACTTCTCAGATTGGCTAAGATGACAGGAAACGATAATGACAAATGCTGGAGGGGATGTGGGAAAACTGGAACACTTAATACATTGTTGGTGGAGTTGTGAACTGATTCAACCATTCTAAAGAGTAAAATGGAATTATAGCCAAAGGGCTATCAAACTGTGTATACCCTTTGATCCAGCAGTGTCTCTACTGGGCTTATATCCCAAAGAAATCATAAAGGAAAGAAAGGGACCTACATGGGCAAAAATGTTTGTAGCAGCCCTTTTTGTCATGACAAGAAATGGTAACTGAATGGATGCCCATCAGTTGGAGAACGGCTGAATAAGTTATGGGATATGAATGTTATGGAATATTATTATTCTATAAGAAACAATCAGCAGGATGATTTCAGAGAGACTTACATGAATTAATGCTAAGTGAAGTGAGCAGAATCAGGAGATCATTATACACAGCAACAAGAAGATTATACAATGATCAATTCTGATGGACGTGGCTTTCTTTAACAATGAGATGATTTCAGGCCAGTTCCAATGGTCTTGTGATGAAGAGAGCCATCTGCACCTGGAGAGAGGATTGTGGGAATGGAGTTCACAACATAGTATTGTGGTTTGCTTGCATTTTGTTTTTTCTCATTTTTTCCTTTTTTTGATCTGATTTTTCTTATATAGCATGATAATTGTGGAAACATGTATAGAAGAATCACACATGTTTAACATATGTTATATTACTTACCATCTAGGGGAGGAAGTGAGAATAAGGGAGGGAAAAAATTTGGAACACAAGGTTTTTGAAGCATGAATGTTTAAAATTATCATGCATATGTTTTAAAAATAAAAACTTTAATAAAATAATTTAAAAAAGAAAAAGAGCTAGGTTCAAACAATATTAATAAATAATAATGCACATTTGTTCACAGACATTACATTCATATGCCACAATTTGTTGAGTCACTTCTTTTTTCTGGGCTACTACTGACTATACTCTTTCCATACACAATGTGTATATGCTTTTATTTTCCTAGCACTAAGGATATTTCTCTCTTTTTGTGCCTTAAGTTATATATATATATATATACATATATATATATATACATATATATGTCTTTATTGATATGTTTTGTTTTTACTCCCACTTTATGAAATTCTCTTGTTGCAAAATAACAAAATAAAGTAAAACTAATTAAACACTGACTTCATCTGAAAGTGAATTCAACATTTCACACCTGCAGCAAACCCTCACCTCTATATTTTTAAAATAAATTTATTACAGATCTATTTTTCTTCCTCATGCCCTTTACCCCATCAAAAAAAGGAAAATTTATTATAATAAATATGCTGTTAAAACAAATTACACAGCCCTGAAATCAGGAAGACCTGAGTTCAAATTTGGCCTTAGACACTTAACAGTTCCTAGCTGTGTGACCTTGGGCAAGTCACTTAACCCCAATTGTTTCAACAAAAAAGCAAAAAGAAAATTACATATATGTATGTGTGTGTTTGTCTTATTCTATACCCCAAGACCTTTTGATCATGCTTCATCTCCAGTTCTCTATCATCATAAATAGCTATTGTATTACTCATAGTTCTTACAGCTTTCAAAGTTGTTTGTTTTTAGAATGTTATTATATAAATTACTTTTCTTGATCTGTTCATTTTATTCTTCATCAGTTTAGAGAAGTCTTCCAAATTGTTCATTTTTTATTTATGTTATGATATAAATTGTTCTTCTGGTTCTCCTTACTTCATTCTACAAGACATCCTAAAAGTTTTCCCCTTGTATCTTTAAAACCATCTCTTTCTTCATTTCTTACATTCACATGCCTCAGCAGCCATACCTCAATTGATGCACATTCCCTTAGTTTACAAAAAAACCTTTTCCTCTTTCTTTGATCTCTTTTGGCTATAGATCTAGCAGTATTATAACTGTATCAAAGGGCGCATACTGTTTAGTAACATTTTGTGTAAAATTCCTAAGTACTTTCCAGAATGGTTATACCCATTCACAGTTAGACCAACAGCCCATTGATGTGTCTGTTTACCCATAACCCTTCCAACTTTTATTATTTTCCCCCTTTTTACCATCTTTGCCAATCTAATGAGTGTAAGGTAGAATTTCAAAATTTCCCTTTCTTTAATTAGTGATTTGGAGAATTTTTTTACATGGCTATAGATAGTATAGTTTTCTTCTCTTCACAACTGCCTATTTATATCCTAGACCGTTTATCAATTGCAGAAAAGCAATTATTCTTACAAATTTTAATCAGTTCTTTATACTTTCTATCTCTTAGAAATGAGTCCTTCATCAGAAATATTTTCTGCAAAGATTTTATTTCCAAATTTATTAGCCAATTGTTTCTCTTTTAATTTTAGCTTTATTAGATTTTTTGTGAAAATACTTTTTAATTTTATATAATCAAAATTATCTATTTTATCTCCTGTAATACTACCTTTCTTATCTGATCATGAACTTTTCTCATATTTACAGATCAGACAGATAATTTTTTCCATGTTTCTCTAGTTTGTTTATGATATAATCTTTTATTTCTAAGTTATTTATCTATTTGAAGCTTATCTTTGTATGAGATATTGGTCAAATTGTATTTGTTCTCTTGCTCTCTTACAACTCTTTGTTATCTTATTCACTAGGTTAGTTAACAACACCAATCTGGAAGGGGATTTAGGGACGCAACTGACCCCATTCCTAAGCAGTAACTCTTGGGATTTTTAAGCAGCTGACAGAGTATTAGGCTGACTAAACCCCATTGAATAATAAATAAAGACAATTTTTCTCAAGAGACAGAGAAGAGATATTTAATGAGGACTTGCAATCATAGAGAGTTTCAGGGAAATTTCTAGCTCAGTACAAACATGCAAACCCATCAAAAATAGCTTCTATAAATTGAGGCTATAATTCTTAACTAAAACTCCAGAGATACAGACACATAAGCATTCCTCCAAATAGCTTGGAATTAGATTACCTCTCCTGGGCCCCATTGGGTCTACATTGACACAAGGCCATATAGACCTCCAAGCTGTAAATCAAAGGAAAAGAATATAAAGAGAAGAAACAGAGAGGAGAAAGGGAAGGAGGGAGACAAAGAGATCAAAAGGGGATGGGAAATCAAATGAAAAAAGAAGAAAGCAGGAGAGGGGAGAGGAAAGGAGAGGAGAAGAGACAGGAAACATCAGCCCTGTGTGCTTCAACCTGTGAGGTGGAAGGCACAGAGGAGAATATCAGAGACAGCTGTATCTCTACTCATCAGAAGGAGATGTGGTGAAAATGTGTACTGGAGTGTACAGTTCCTACTTGTCACTGGCAGCTAGGTGCTGGGCTGGAATTGCAGTCAAGAAGATCTGAACTTAAAATCTGCCGCAGACACTGACCAGCTGTGTGTCCCAAATTCATCATAAAAGGGGATAATAATATATACCTTCTAGGGATGTTGTCAGATCAAATGTATAAACTACCTTAAAAGCCTTAAAGCACCATATAAATGCTAGTTATTGTTATCACCCACTTCAAAAGTGAGGATGGGAGCATAGCATAAAATTTGTCTTCCCCACTATTTTAAGTCTATTCAGGTCAGGTTTAATTACCATCCTTCTTATTAGTGTAGTGGGACTACACCAAGAAGAATTGGCAAAATACTTTGTCTCCTATGGAGACATGGAACTGCCAGGATGCCTGCAAAAGAGGAGGGGCTGTTTCTGTATAAGACAACACAGATGGGCTATAAGAAAAATATAAACAATAATGAGGAATGATATAAAGAAATTGGATCAGAGTTGCTGACCCAAGATGAGACGATGACAGACCTAAGGGAGACCTCCACTGAAAGTGGCTCCATCCACACTCTTCCTAAAAGGAAGCAACCAGCCCCAGTAAAGATGAGAACATTACTATGCTGAAGGGGAGTGAAGTTTGGTGTACCAGAGGACAAGATAATGAAGGATTGGAGGAGGAGCAAAAACCAAGCAACAATGAAACTGACGCCCTGAAGTATGTAGGCATTAAATGAGAAATGGAAAATCCCTTGATATATCAGCTACCTCCTCTTTCAAACAGTTGCCTTATTTTCAGGAATTTCTAGTACTGTAGGCAATTTTAGAAGAATAAAATGCAATTTGAAATTCTGAATTTGCAAAGTACTCTAAGAGTAATTTATAGTAATGAATTTAAAAATCAACTTTTTTTTTATTGTCTTCTCACCAGCTGCAAAGTGTTTTGTATCCATGGATTGTTCCAATAATTCAGATTGGTACATTTTTCAACCTTGAATAAAGGATACTTGAACTTAAAAAAAAAAAAATCATGATATGGAAAAGCAAACCTAGATCTTGCCCTTTTGTGAATAATGTAACATTATGCAGTCCTGGTCTATAAATTAGGGATGGATGGAAAGACTGACTCTTTAACAATTCTGAACGACATATAATAGGACTTCAAGTCCTAAGGTCTATAAAGATCCTAAGAGGAGGAAGTTATTTTCTGTCTGTGGGCTTAGGTACAAGTTGTTGTTATGTAAAATTAAGGTAATAAAATCTTTCCTTTTCCCCAGCATTTAATGCTCTAGTTAGCTTGAATTATTGCAAAGGAGCTAAGGGCTCCTTTTGAGAGAAATTTTCAAAAAGAATCAGGTAAAGATTTCCCTGACTGTAAGCATGACTCACATTTTTTGAAAGGTACTCTTCAATTTGCCAAGAGGAATTCTCTGACATTGAGCTTAGGCTAGGGTAGGGCTTACATAGCCTGGATCTCAGTGTGCTAAGAAATTAAAGGGAATACTGCATCTTCTGCTTCTGTGTTCTGTGCCAGATATAAGGACTTTCGTTGAGGGTACAAAGGAGGGGAGGAAGATATACATGCCCACTGTGGGAATACACCAATAGGAGTTGGCAAAGTCTTTTTTCCTGAATCTGATTTAGTCCACGCTGCTTTTAGAAGGAAACAGCTAACCCCACCAAGGACACAGAACTAGCAAGAAAGAACTAATGTGCTGAAGGGGAAGATTGGTACACTATAGAACAAAAAGGTTGGACTACTTTTAAAGGCACATGTTTAGAATAAGAACAAGGGATTGGGAATCCAGGGACCTGGGTTTGAATCCTGACTCTGCCACTTTCAAGTTGTATGACCTTGGGCAAATGATTTAAACTCTTTGGGTCTCAGTTTTAGATTAGACTAGATGAACTCTCAGAACTCTTCCAGCTTTAAATTTCTTGTCCTAGGTGGCTCTTTTCAACAGTGAGGTGATTCAGGGCACTGCAGGGCATTTCCAATGGCCTTGTGATGAAGAGAGTTATCTGCACCCAGAGAGAAGACTGTGGGGACTGTGTGGGATAATAAAAAACAATCAGAGACTCTCAGAATAAGAAAGAGCAAAAAGGGAGTTATTAAGATCTGGAAAGAAAGGGCATTTCCCATCTGACAAGGTATTTGTGGGCAAGGAGTGCAAAGCATAAACTGCAAAACACCAAATTAAATAGCCTGAACACAGAAGCCCCCACCAGCCTCCCCTCCTCCCTTTTCTCCCATTTTTTGCAGGAGTCCAGGTTTACATTCTAATGGAAGAAATCTAACCCAGAAACAAAAGGATACAAGTCAATAATAATAAACTCTTAATTTAAGTTTCCTTAGAAAACTGATATACAAACAGATATAGAATTGAAAGTCATCATGGCTTTTAAAAGAAGTACTTAAATGCTTAGATGTCATGCTTTTTACATAACAAGTACTTAGTAGATGCTTCCTTCCTTCCTTCCTTCCAAGAGTAACTGAAGGAGAAAGAGTTTTCAACTTGACTGAGGAGCTGGAAATATTGATGGGAAAGAAGAGTAGGATATAGAAGGGAACAACACCTGCAACTTTTAGCTTTAGCTTTATTTGTTATTACAAAGTCTCAAGTCACAGTTAAAGTATAGTTTAAGGCTATATTCCCATGAGATTGTCTTTGCTCAGTTAATTTCACACAGGACTGAGCGTGGGTCACAACATGGTATTTTCATTTTTTTGTTGTTTGCATTTTGTTTTATTTCTCATGTTTTTCCTTTTTGATGTGATTTTTTTGTGCAATATGATAATTGTGGAAATAGGTATAGGAAAATTGCACATATTTAACATATGTTAAATTAGGGGAGGAGTGTGGGGAAAGGAGGGAAAAAATTTGGAACACAAGGTTTTGCAAAGGTGAATGTTAAAAATTATTTATGCATATGATTTGAAAGTAAACAGCTTTAATGAAAAAAATTAGATAAAATTTAAGAAAATAAATAAATAAATCTATTGTTCAATGCATTTAAGTTTTAAATCTAGAAGATTCCACTCTAATAAAACAAGAACCTACCCCAGAATCTTGTAGCATGATTCATTGCTGGTCTCTTTTCTTTATCCTATTGTTCTATCTAGAGCTGGGTAGTGAAGAAATTCACTATTATGTCTTCATTCCAAATAGGTAGATTATAATGAGTTATCAATAACAAATGAGGACATTGCCAAAGGCTACTAGACAAAAAATCTTCTAATACAAGAAGTCTAATTTGACCTTCTAGAAACTGTGATTGTCAGCCTCCAAATAGCTCCATGCAAGGAGTGCCTCCACTTAACACATCAATCCCCTGCTTGACTGAGTCAAGGAATCTCAGCTCCTGTGATGAATCCTTATCTAACATGCAGATGGCTCTGCTGCCATCTTGGCTACTGCTCTGGGTGCTGAGGGTACCTCCGTTACCTCTTCTGTCCTTTTAAAGGTCATAAACTGTTAAATTTTATCTCCATATGCTCATTCACCTAAAATTAGAAAAAAAAAAAAAGCATAAAAGAAACAGCTACCATGAACTGAGGGACACATGGTGGCTAGGCATAAGAAGCAGTTTTCCTTACTAGAAAGTCGCTCATGAAAAGATTATTTGCTCCGACCTTTTATAGGGACCCCTGGTCTCTGTTCAGCTTCTGTATTATTAATATTTATAGCTCCTTAATCAAGGAGAAAACTTTCTCCATGGTACTAGCCCTTTAGTTACTCTTGGAGGGAAGACAAGAAGCATCTATTAAATACTTGCTATGTAAAAAGCATGGCACCTAAATATTTTACAAATATTTCATTTGATCCTTATGGTAGCCCTACAAAGTAGATGCTATTTTTGTTCCTATTTTACCATCAAGAAAACATAGTTTGTGGCTTACCCAAGATCACCCAGCTAGTAAGTGTTTGAGATTAGATTTGAACTCAAGTCTACCTAGTGTTCTACCTAGTGTGCCACATAACTGCCTTCTCATGTAGAAAACCCATCAAGCCTCCATATGTTGGATTGAAAGCAGGCAGGAAATATTGTCTATTCTCAGATTTGGAGGAAGGACCCCTCTGTTGAGTGTGAGAAATGAGGGTGAGAGATCCCCAGGCCGTGTTGCAAGTTTTTGCAAAAGAATTTGCAGTCCCGAATGCAGGCAAAATTTGTGGCAAAAAAAGGTTTGTTACACTGAGAAGCAATTTCTCAGTGGGCTTTTCCAAAAGGAGTTAGCAAAGGTAGGTTTTTAGCAAAGATGGGTTTACACTGAGAAGAAAAAACTTCTCAGTGGGCCAAATCCTGTTAGGATTTTTAGCAAAGATGGGTTTACACTGAGAAACAACTCAGTGGGCTTTCCTGATTACAAATTAGCAAAGATTTGGGGTTTCAGCCTTTGATTATATTGGGTTTTTATTCCTAGGCCTGGGGAGCAATCTCTAGATGAATTTGAGGAACTAATTTCAATTCAATAAAGGGTGGTGATTATGCTCCAGGCCAAGATCTCCAATTGAATTGTAGGTGGAGATTGCTATGGGAGTTTCCCCTAGGAACAGGAGAGCAGGGTCTCTCCCAAAGGTCGGGAAGGGTTAAGATTTTAGGGTTTCTCTAACTCAGATTCACCCCCCCCAAGATCAGGGAGGCAAAGTTTATATCACCTCCATCAATCATGCTAAGAAGAAACCCCATGCATAAGCTTTCCTGAATGAAGATTGAATACATTCAAAATGCATAGACTGAAGGGGGAACTACAGATGGAATCTAAATAGTAACTTTTTTGGTAAACCTCTGATTGTTAATATCAAGAAAACCTTGAAAAACAAAGTTACAATATATTCACCCAAGTCCAAATGGATGAAGAATCCCCTATAGATACTGGGGGTTTGCTATTTGTATTTGTATTCCTATTTGTATATGATATTGTGCAGACTGCATCAAGTTCCCAAATACTACAGAGTTTTCCCAAGATCTATGACCAGTCAAAGGAGATCAACCTAATCTACAAAATACACAGAAAAAAATAATAGTTTGGTAACCAATGCCTATTTTCTAGACTATGACATTGGAGTTGGATAGGCAGTGCATTGTATTATTCTATCAACACATAGATATTAGGCAGTTTCTGCCAAAGAACATGAGCTAGATCACTGAAATGAGTAGAAAGAAGTGAGCAAGCTGGATTACGTTTGAGAAATTGCCCAATGTTTTCAATAGTTTCAAACTGTTCTCTGACACAAAAAACATCTAATAGCAGTATTCTTTTTAAATTCTGTTTTATTTTATTTATTTCCATATTCTCCAAAGAATCAAAAGTGTAGATGACCTACAGAACATGTTATTAGCTCCTAATGTCCTCTCTCTTCTCCCTCCCCATGCTTATAGAAAAAGCTATAGGAAATCAAAATTTATTTAAGAACTTTAGCTGTAATAAAAGAATATGGAAATTGGGCTTGCTGTGAATGTAAAGTCTGAGTCCTACCCCCACCCCCAGCACCTATACACAGGACATTATATTCATTATCACATTCTTCCTTCCTTCCATTCCTCTGATACTTGAAAACATTAGTCTCTCAAAACATCACTCACTTATTCCTCTTGGTTGTCTCAATTGAGTCATTTGCTGCAATTTGCATAGCCTTATATATACTTAATCCAAGTCCAAACTCTGTTGTCTTAGTAACCATCCCAGTGCACCCACAGATACTGACTTTGACTCATTCTTATTTCATACTGGTTCATCTTATCATAGGTTTTGTTGCTTCTGCATTTCCATAGTTACTTTGGTATCTGTTTCTTCATTAAGCATCCTCTTTGCATGTGTTTGGTGCAATGTATGCTGTACTTTCTAAGATAAAGCCTACTGTTTCTCTTCCCCTCAAGTATTCCCTTATATCCTACTAAAAATTACAGCATGTGTGAAAATAACTAGGTAATAGCACATAAATGTCCCTTCCAGCTTCTTTTCTTGACCTGCCTTTGACCAATTTTTCTCTTAGCCAACATAAGGCAATAGAGAGATATATGACGGCTAGAATGTGGTTATATAATATTATCAATAATAATTTGCACCTGAGAAGTGACCTAAAAGATAGCATCCAAGAAATGATGAGAAAAGGAGGTGAAACAATCATGTAACATGGACAAGGGATAACATAAAAGTATCTACATTTATAAGAACACTGATCCATTAAGCATTAAAATGTATAAGAAAGGCTCTATACTAGGTTCTGTAGCTATAAAGACTGAAATAGTCTTTTCTCTTAAGAAGTTAATAGTATGCTGATGATGTAAACTCTAACCTAATTCATTCACCCCTTATCAGGAATAATGAAGCAAGCCCATCCTGTCTTTTTAGCATAGAATGATGTGAAGCCAGAACGCTTAATCAACTCATCTAGTCTCTATTTTCTCAATTGTTAGACATTTTCATCTGTCCAGTCTCTATTCTCTGAGATTTGTCTTGATTAGTGTCTTTAGATAAACAAATTCCTTCTGATTCCTTTCTTTACTCTCCAGATCCTGCCTCTCCAACTCTTTCCACTCCCCTGAGACTTTAAAGGTCATGCCCCACAAAAGTAAGTTATTTAATTGGTATGACTCTCCCTTGCCTAGTTGTATTGGTTTGAGTCCATGACCACTGTAACCTTGATGGATGTCTATATCATGATTTCTTCATGTCAGTTGAATCAATATTATTTTATAATATTCCTTCATAATTATATGCTCTCCCAAATGTATTACACACTGTCACTTCTGGTGTCTTTAATACCACTTTACTGAGAGTGGAGATAGGATGGGGGATATGTACACAGATAAATATAATATAAGGAATGGGGGGGGGAGGGGAGAAATAAAAAAATGCAGTAGGTGTGATGAGGTCTTCAATGTTACATATGGTTAGGAGAGAAATTGATCTCCCTGATAGAGATCAGTTTAGCTCCATGGACCCACCCTTTGGGGAGGTGGTCCAGGCTGAAATTCAAGTTATGTCAAACTCCTGAGACCCATCCTCTGTAGAAATCACAGTCATATCCCTGGGGCTAAATTTTCCCTATAAAATCTACTTGTGGGCCATCCCATGGCTGCTGTCTACCAATGCACTCTGCCTTGTGGGTTTTTTCCCCTTCCCTTTCCCCTATATCTCATGGTATCTCCCCTGACCCCACCATTCTTCCCACTCCCATTTTCCTCCTTTCAGCTAACTCCTTTAGGGTACAAAGTCCCTTTCAGCATTTAGCCTGACAACTAAAGGCTTGCCCCAACCTCATGGGGTAAACCTTTTCTACTGGGTATATGTGAGTTCCACTGAGGAACTTGTCTCTCATATCCTCTCCCACTCTTTCATATTTACCATTCTTGGTATCTATTGTATTCCTTCATCTTATTTGTAAGCTATTCCCCTAAATAAATCTAATTTTTACCAAAGAGAATGGCCATTGTGAATTCTTCATATGACTGAGCCCATCCTTTAGTGCCTGCCATCATCTGGTGACAAACCCCACATCATAAATCACATCAGGTCTATTTGAGAAGATGAAAATCAACTATTGATTCAGCTGGAAGAATCAGGGAAGACAAGGAAGAGGTGTGAGAAAGCGAAAATGTCTGAGAAACCCTAAGGCTAGCTTGCCTTGGCAGTGGCACAAAGCTGGTCAATAGCAGTCATTTAATATTGATTTGGTTGGTCTGTAAATTGTAGAATTCAAATGATGGGAACTACCTTGTATCTCTAAAACATAATATTAGCATATTAACCTAATCTTTGTTTCTCTTTCCCATAAAGTTATCTTCTTGATTCTGACTCTGCTAGATTCCCCTGAAATTATTCATTTCTTCTTGCTTCTACCTCTTTACTAAACTCCCTTTGCTTAAAAAAAAAAAAAAAAAAAACCTTCTCTAGAACTTTAGCCCCTCTGTCAAGCAGCATAATAAATCTTTGTCCCTTAACTTGAAGACAAACTGTATGTGTATGAATTCTTTTGCCAAACCCATGACACTGATCGGGAGAACCCTAAATTAGCTAGTCTGTATAGAATTAAATGAACAGTGAGTGGGTTAAGAGGAAGTAGAAATTGTTTTATAGATTACTCTTTCCATAGCCATAGACTCTCCCAGGTTCCTTTATAATAAAATAATCTTTCCCTCCTTTTAATAGCATTTGTATTTCTTTTTATGGTTTATTCTATATTATGCCCTATATGAAGATATTTTATAGTATAGAATATTCGTGTGTGTCATTTTTTTCTCCAATGCTACCCCTAATACTAACTCCATGAGGGCACATTTTAATTATTTTTTGTTGTTTGCTTGCACATGTTTTCTTTCTCATTTTTTTCCTTTTTAATCTGATTTTTCTTGTGTAGCATGATATTTGTGGAAATATGTATAAAGGAATTGCATGTGTTTAACATATATTGGATCACATGCCAACTGGGGGAAAGGGGAATAGAAGGGAAAAATTAGAACACAGGATTTTGTAGGGGTGAATGTCAAAAATTATCCATGTATATATTTTGAAAATAAAAGGCTTAATTTTAAAAGAAAAGCTTTTTATTTTCAAAACATGTATGGATAATTTTCAACATTCATCCTTGCAAAACCTTATGTTCCAAATTTTTTCTCTCCCTTCCTCCCATCCCCTCCCCTACATGGCAAGTAATCCAATATATGTTAAACATGTAATTTTATACGTATTTCCACAATTATCATGCTGCACAAGAAAAATCAGATCAAAAAGGAAGAAAAATGAGAAAGAAAACAAAATGCAAGCAAACAACAACAAAAAGAGTGAAAATACTATGTTGTGATCCATACACAGTTCCCACAATCCTCTCTCTGGGTGCGTATGGCTCTCTCCATTACAAGATCATTGGAACTGTCCGAATCATCTCATTGTTGAAAAGAGCCATGTCCATCAGAATTGATCATTGTATAATTCAAGCTTATTCTTTGTCTTTTGTCAGATAAGTAACTTTATTCCAATCAAACTAACAAAGTCTGGAATGATGTTTGCTTAGATTAGTGCCAGGCCTACAAAGATAAAAATTTAGGAAATATATTCATTAATCCCTACAAGCTAAAGAAGATCTTTGCCAAAGACACCCAGTCTCAGAAACCAAAGACACTCAGTCATTTACTAGTAATGAGCATGGTGGGGAGATAGAAGTGGGAAGCCTCTGAGAGAGCAAAACAGGAGAGACTTCTGCTCATCCTATGATAAAAATATTGGCTAAAAAATTACTGGCTAAAGAGCACAGCGATATGCTGGCCAACATTTTCAATGAATTAGGATCCAGTGGAGCAGTTTTTGTTGAGGTTGGGAAGGGACCTCCAAAAGGTTGGGGTTGCAGACCTGTGTCCTGAGGTGTCTCAAAAGAATTTGCAGGCTTGAACCCATATCCAAGTCAAGGAGCAAAGCTTATTGTAATTGTAACACCAATTGAAGCAGGCCAGGTTCCAAAAGAATTTAGCAAAGGACCAAGAGAAAGGAGACACATTTACCCAGTTCTTCATGTCACCAATAGGCTGATTTTATGGCTTAGAAGTAGAACGAGGAGTGGTCTCAGGAAGTCCAGAAGAATTCAGAATCATTGACAGACAGTCAAAACAATTGCACTCTAAGGTTAAAGAGTCTCAGGATCACTAATAAGAGAAGAAATATTATTATATTCCTAGGCCAGAAGTTTTTTTACAATCATTGATGGACAGATTGTTAGAACAATAGCACTCTAAGGTCAGGGGCCTCAGGATCACTAATTCTAAAGCCACAAGACTTTAGAATCATTAACAGATTATTAGAACAGAAGCACTCTAAATTTGGGAGAGGACCTCCTTACTGCTATTTCCCATAGAACTTTTATCAAAGCAAATTCTATCAGCTTTCGCTAAACCAAGGTCACCAGTAGTCATGTTGAGTCATTTGTAGCCCATCAGCAGCAAATCAGAGTTATGAGTCCCTTGCATGAATCCTGACGTGTGCTATTTTTTTGGGTGTTACTCTAACCATGGTTTCTGCATGTTTTCACTCTTTTCTATTGCTGAGAGTATTTCTGGAAGAATACCTCAAGTCTATACTCACTGTGTTCCTTACTACTATTTCAGTATATATCTTTGTTTTGTGAAAATTGGATGGGCATTTGGTTTTCACAATTATGAAAATTAAATTAGAGGAATGAAACTTAAGTTAGAAAACTGAAACCCACAGGACATCAAAATCAGGGGTGGAGGTTTTAGATTTGAGCAAAAACCCTCTGGACTTTGTCCTTCCCCTCCCCCTCTTTTATTTGCCCTTTGGGAACAGGGACTGGCTATGTGATAAGGAGGGGAAGTTTCCCACTAGGTCAAGGAATAAATGAGAGAGTAGAGGTGTGACAAACAGCAGGAGCTCAAAGAATCAAAGGAAGAACTGCTCTGGTCACATTTTGCTTAAAATTGGGTTTATTACATACCTTGTAAGGAAGAATGGTAAGCTGGAAAGGATCCTAACCAATCAGGATCCTGAAAGCAGAAGTAGAACTAACTAAAACCCATAAAAAGGCTTGACCTGGCCTCTGTAGATGTGTTCATATTTTATGGAATTGGGGTACACTCATTCTTGCAAGAATGTAAAATAATTCTTTCCTGCATTCATCAGTGAGTCGGTGGAGTTCTTGGTAAGATATTTTGTTTCTTAGTTTTGAACTGATTGCATCTTCTAAATCATCACATAATCTTGCTATTGCTGTGTACAATGTTCTCCTGGTTCTACTCACTTCACTCAGCATCAGTTGATGCAAGTCTCTCCAGGCCTCTCTGAAATCATCCTGCTGGTCGTTTCTCACAGAACAATAATATTCCATAACATTCATATACCATAGTTTATTCAGCCATTCTCCAATTGATGGGCATCCACTCAGTTTTCAGTTTCTAGCCACTACAAAAAGGGCTGCCACAAACATTCTTGCACATGTGGGTCCCTTTCCCTCCTTTAAAATCTCTTTGGGATATAGGCCCAGTAGAAACACTGCTGGGTCAAAGGGTATGCACAGTTTGACAACTTTTTGAGCATAGCTCCAAATTGCTCTCCAGAATGGTTGGATCTGTTCACAGTTCCACCAACAATGCATCAGTGTCCCAGTTTTCCCACATCCCCTCCAACATTCATCATTATCTTTTCCTGTCATCTTAGCCAATCTGAGACGTGTGCAGACACTGATCCTCTTCAAAACAAAGAACAATCCACAATGTGTCTGTATACATTGTATCCCCCTAGCAGAAATAAACTTGTCATTTTAAAATGTTTATATCCCCCAAACCAGGCAAAAAACATTTCATGTGAGAAATCCTTAGTAAATGCTTCTTGAATTGAATTTGCCTTCTAAATGAATGGATGCATGACTCTGAAAACTTGAACAAACCATTTGACTCCTTACTCAATCAATTTCTGAAAGAGGACCTTGGTTTAAATCTGTGTGATCTTAGGCAAGGGACTTGCCTTGCTGGATCTCAGGTGCTTCATTTATAGGTATAGGCGTTGGACTTCGTGATCTCTAATATTCCTTTCTGCCCTAACTCTCTGATTTTATGTCTGCCTCTACAGACTGAAAGATTCAGCTTGGCTAGCTCAGATCACTAATGAGAAGGAGGGCCAGGATCATTCAATGCAAATTCCACAAGGGAGAATATAAAGAGGTATTCTGAGATAAAGGGTTGGAAAGCTGGATTAGTGGGTAGGGAAGAAGCCCAGTAGAGCCATTCATTGCAACTCACCTAAAGATAGTGGTTTGGAAGTGACTTTTTTGTGTAATAGGAGACTAGTGGAAAGAAAACAAAATGAAAAAATATTCTAAGACCCATTATGAATACAAAATCTCACATAAATGCTTTATGTGATTCTCAGCCCATGAAAAAATATGAAAAGAACAGGAGGAAAAAGAGAATTAGTATTTTCAGGATTCAGCTCTAAGATCAATTCTCCCATTCTATTGCCAAGGATTTAGGTTGCAACTGCAAGGTCTCACATCCATCCTACTAGGTTCCCCGATATCCCAGTGTCTACAGTCTGACACCCAAGCCATTACAACACAGTCTCTTCAGGTGAGTCATGTTTCAAATCCTTCCTTCCCTTTCCTCCCCCTCACCCACCTCCAGTTTTTCTGAGAGGTGGGCCAGAAGATTTGAGCAGCAATAGGACAGGTGAGAGGAGGGATCCCTTTGTGTTTGGAGGTTCCCTGTAAGGAGGCTGAGGTTCACTTCCCATTTTTCTATGATAAAAAGATAATTCACGGAGAAAAATAGGGCAGGCAACTTTCAGGGTTTCAGCATTCAGGTTTGAAGATTAGATTTTCTGACTAGGGAAACAAACCTATTCCCTTAAAGTCAGGCTTGCCTGCCTGTGCTTCTTCTTTCTTTGTGCCTCCCACACCTGAGAGAGAAGTTCAATTTAAGCCCTTCCTTTGAAATGTGTACTAATGCACATATATATTCATATACACAGACATATATGTGTGTGTGTGTGTGTGTGTGTGGGTATGAGTATATATGTGTGGGGGTGTGTGGGTATGTGTATAGCAATATAACCATGAGCAAGGCCATAATCTTTTAGAGACCCCATGAATCTGAGGCTCTAAGAGTTCAAGTTGCAAACTAGTTGTTACCTGCACCAGTGGATTGGATTTCTATACTAGGAGTTCCCTAAGAGATGAAACCACAGAATAAAGAAGATTATTTTAATCTCTGAGACAATAAAATTTAATAGTGAAGACTTTATTTGCTAACCAATAGCTTAGAGAATGGAGACAGGCCCTATTGTGAAGTGAAGGGACTCATAGTGATGTGATCTATGGTGTGGGGTTTGTCACCAGATGATAGCAGATACCAAAAGTTGGGGTTCATTCATGTGAAGAATTCACAATGTCCATTCTCTTTGGCAAAAGGCAGATTTATTTAGAGGAACAGGTTACAGACAAAATGAAGGGATACAATAGACACCAGGAATGGTAAATATGAAATAGAGTGGGAGAGCATGTGAGAGACAAGTTCCTCAGTGGAGCTCACAATTACCCAGTAGAAAGGGAGCACCCCATGAGGATGGGACATCTCTAGCTGGCAACTAAATCTTGAAAGGAACTTAGCACCCTAAAAGAGATAGCTTTAAGGAGGAGATGAGGGGTTGGGAAGCATAGTGAAGTTAGGGGAGATACCACATGGCATGGGGGGGTGTTAAGAAGAAAGACACCATGAGGCAGAGAGCTGTGGCAGGCTGACCCAAAGGAAGGCAGCAGCCATGGGATGGCCCACAAGTAGGTTTTGTAGGGAAAATTTAACCTCAGAGACATGACTGGGATTTCTCACAGAGCCTGGAAAGGTGAGACTGCTCAAGACCTTTATAGAGGATGGATCTAATGAGTTTGATATAACTTGGATTTCAGACTGAACCACCTCCCCAAAGAATGAGACCATGTAGCTAGACTGATCGCTATCAGAACCTTCTGCCTGCTTGCCTCAGGGATCAATTCTTTAGTTTCTCTAGGTGCAAAACAATATTCAGGATCTCACTATAAGCAGGAAAATGCTGGAGAGGGCCCTTAGAGGAAATAAGGAAAAGAACCAAAAGAAACATCACTTATTTAACCCATGAAGTGATGCCATAATTTGTAAGATAATTGAAAGTAAAAGCCCCTTCCCAATATCTTCTCCATCCATATTGAGTAGAAATGTACTAATAGACACAAGATCTTTTGAGTTAACTAACAACTTTCTTTAAAAACAACAACAACAAAATAAGTATCTCTAGCCATCACACCTATGATGACAATCCATGAACTTATAGGGACTCCCAACTTGCTGGAAATGCTATTCATTTTGGAACCTGGGTCACAGGCCAGGAATGGGCAGTCCTGAGTACAGGACCATCCAGCACTGGGCATAGTGCTTTGCACATAGTAGGCATGTAATAAATACTTGTTGACTTAACTTACAAGGCAGAACCTGGACTAATTAGACTTCTTCATAGTTTGTTCTCTGCCTGGCCCTGTCATAATCCCCTCAGAAAAGAGAGGCAAAAGGGGGGCAAGGGCTGAGGAAAGAAAGGGTTAAGAGGTAGAGGCAGGGAGCACAGAAGAGGGAAAAAGTAGAGTAAAAATCACAGGCTACAGTCAGCATTTCACTGGCCCTGACAGAGTAGAGCTATAGAAAGCCAAGTGTTCTCGTTTCTTTGCTTTTATTTTTATAGAGCTGATGCTCATAGATTGACCTCTGTTTTGCTCTTGGGGTCCTACCAATTGGCATGGCTGGTCTTAACTTGCAAGTCCATCTATTTTTAATAGACTGTGGCTGCCCAGTTGAATAAATAAAACAAACTTCTAGAGTAATGCCATGGTGACTGAAAAACTGTTGTAAATAACTCCTTTATATGGAGCCATGAGGGATCTTAGAGATCATCTGATCCAATTGTTTCATTTTGTTGAAAAGGTAACCAAAGCTGAGATAAGATCATAAACACAGAAAGTGGCAGAATCATGAGCCCAAGTCCTCCAAGCCTAAATCCTGGATTCCATCCTCTACAATCTGCTATTTCTAAGGCTTGACTATAGTATAATAAAGGCTGGTGTTTAAACAGATTTGAGTTTATAAGAAGCCTATTGTCTCTATTTTATAAATAAAAAAGGTTGATGCATAAGAAAGTTAACTGCTCCAGATCCTGGCCTTCCAGACTGCCTGTTTGGTCTGTCCTCTGGCTTGTCTCTCTCATCTTGATCCCATAGTGATTAGATGCCCCCAAGGGTGATGCTCTGAAGAACAGGACATTAGGGAAGCATTAGCATTCTGTGGGCATGACATTTAAAAGGTGATCTCTCCTGAAGGTGATTTGGAAGGGATGGGAAAGAATATTCAAATAGGAAGCTTATCATTTAAGAAAATGATCTCAACAGCTTTGAAATTAATTCAGTAGAGCCTGTTTAAAGAGGAAGAAAAAATCAAACACAGCAAGACTTCACTAAGATGCTCTAGATGAGAAGAAATATCCATTAGTATGTGGTGGCAAGAATGATGTTGCTTTTATTTTTCTATTGGATTAGTGATGCTGTAGAAAACTATGAAAAAACTTAGTAATGCATAAAAAACGACATTAATAGGGAAGGAAAGAGGAGGACTGTTTAATTGAGAGAGAGATCTTATTTATTCAACAGGAATTTGTTAAACACAGTATCATACTTAGCTGAGAGTTTGGGATAGGGTGGAGTTGAGGCTGTGGAAAGGGGGAGATACAAAGTTTCCTTCTTTTCATCTTTTATCCTTTCTTGCTTTCCCCCTCCCCACCCTCACAATATCCATCAGTTGCCATATGCTATTGTTTCTATCCTTGTAACATCCTTCCTATATGTTGCCCCCTCTCCTTTGGCACAGGGCCACCACTGTAGGAGCAGCCTATTATCTGGATTATTGCAGCAGCCTATTTGGGCTCCTTCCTTAGCTCCCTCCCCTCAGTCCACTCTAGAATCCTCCACTCTGTGTTGTCAGGACCTAACTCCTCATCTAGGGCATCTGAGTGAAGTCTTGCTGTGTTTGATTTTTTTTTCTTCCTCTTTAAACAGGGTCTACTGAATTAACACAGAACTATGTTCTAACAGTATCATCTTCCTTTCCCCCATCCCATTCAATAAACCCTTGTAGCTTCCTATTGACCCTAGGATCAAATATAATAATTAAAATTCCTATAGCACCTGAACATTTGCAAAGCACTTTACAAATATTAACTCATTTGAACCTACTCTATCGCCATATACTCTGTGATACAAGGACACTGATCCCCTGGCTGTTCCTCTCACACAGCACCCTATCTCCTAATTATACATTTTCAAGTACATGCTTAGAACTCTTCTTCCTCATTTCAGATTACTAGCTTCCTCCAAGTTTCAGCTAAAGCCCAATCTTCTGTTAAAATATTTTCCCTGTCCACTTTAATCTCCCTTCCTTTCCTCTGTATCTACCCCTCCCCCAAATTTATCCTGTATATATCCTGTTTGTTTTAGACTGTGAGCCACTTGTTTTTTTTTTTTGTTCATTTAGGTTTGGAGTTTTTGCCTTTCTTAGTACCCACAGTGCTTAGCACCATACCTGGCACATAGTACATGTTTAATATATGTTAGTTGACTATGACTAAAACTAATAGAATATCTAACTTCCTTCAAGCCCAGATTAGAAGCCAGTTCGTGTCCTAAGCTTGGGAGCATTATTTATATGACATTATATTTATTTTTTATATCTATTAGTATTATATATTTATATTTATTGTATTGAATTATATTATTATATTGTATTTTAGCATTAGTGCTAAGATAATTATATGTAGTTATATTTATTATATTTTTAGCATTAGTGCTAAAAGAGAACAAAAATCCATCTAATCCAACCTCATTTTATGGATGGTAATGGTCTAGAAGAATGATGACTAAGACTAAAGAACTAAAATAAGCCTTTATTAAGTGCCTACTATGGCCAGACACTATGCTAAGTGCTTTACAAATATTATCTCATTTGATTTTCAAAACAACCCTATGAGATAGATCCTATAGAAATCTCTCTTTGGGGGCAGCTAGGTGGCGCAGTGGATAGAGCACCAGCCCTGAAGTCAGGAAGACCTGAGTTCAAATCTGGTCTCAGACACTTAACATTCCTTAGCTGTGTGACCCTGGGCAAGTCACTTAATCCCAATTGCCTTAGCAAAAAAGCAAAAAAAAAAAAAAAAGAAAGAAAGAAATCTCTCTTTGAAGAAATGGAATGGTAAACAAAGTTAAGTGATTTGTCCAGGATCAAACAGCTATTGTGTCAAAAGTCAGATTTGAATTCACATCTTCCTGATTCAAGGTCCACCTCTCTATTCACTGCAGCACCTAGGTGCATCTAGTCCAGAATTTATGTGCTACATCACATGGACTCATTATAAAACGAGTTATGAGAAGCAGGAAGACACAGTGGTAGCCTTTTAACTAGGAATTTTTACATCAGGCACTGCCACCAAACCATTTATGCCCTGGATGAAGGTTTCAGAACTCTAATTCATAATCCTAACAAACCTTAACAAAAGGTAGTCATGGGTGTGGGGTTAAGGGAAGTATGCCATCTGGAAGTTCCCTATTTTAGCTATTATTCTTGAAACTAAATGATAAATAAGCTTTGTTGTTTCTACAATTTTGAAACACTGCTACTTACTGTCAGGACCT
>JAJPUD010010575.1:52201-60800 GCA_023553655.1 Myrmecobius fasciatus | reverse complement strand
AAAGAAAGAAAGAAAGAAAGAAAGAAAGAAAGAAAGAAAGAAAGAAAAGAAAAGAAAAGAAAAGAAAAGAAATAAGGGAAAGAAAAAAGGAGGGAAAGTAAGAAGGAAGAAAAGGAAGGAAGGAAGGAGGGAAAGGAAGGAAGGAAGGAACTAGTGACAATTTGGGAAAAGATGGGGTGAAGGGAAGGGGACCTAACTGCATATAAATTCTTACAAAGCCTATGAAAATGACTTTTTAAAGTCTGCTTCTGTCACAGTAATGAAGGAGCTTAGAGCAGAGGAAGGGGGAGAGTCGAATGAAATAAATTTGGAAGTGTGTAACTTCAGAGCGTCCGGCCCTTTGTGCCTTCTTCTGCTGGGAGAGCCAGCGCAGTTCTGGGATCTGGTTAAGGCTCTAACGAGCCACGTCTCCAGCCAAGCCAAGGCGGGCTGATGGGTGTTTTGCAGGGATGTAGAGAAGAGAGAATAGAGCTCCGAAAGATGCCTCCCCAGGAGAAGGGGAAGTGAAAAGACACCGATTAGATCAGGTCAGGAACCCAGGAGCCCAAGCCAGAAAGACTAACTGGACTGGTCTCCGGTCAAAGCAGATAGCAATAGAAGTGGATTCACAAGGCTTCTCCCCAGTGAGGACTAACTAACCGCGGGGCAAGCAGCTAACAGGCTTAGTTAGGGCTGATGGTTTTTGTTACCCCCTTTTCCCGAAGCTCTTCGAAACTCGGGAGCATATCCTTTACCTGCCTTCTTCAACAGCCCACCCCCCACCTTCAGCTCCCAACTCCATCACCACCACCCTCCTGCTCCCTTTCTCCTCGTTCTCTCTCAGGCTTCTCCGGTGTTGGCCGCTTGGTAGCAAGTGGAACAGTTACTGTTGATCCGCCTGGAACTCGGGAAATTATTCTACTAGTTCTTTGGAGGGTATCAACTTGTATTAATTTTTCTAGGACGATTCCAACCTGTCTCTTGTTGAATGTCAGAGTAATGGGAAGTGCCACTGACAAGACGGCGTATTACTCCTGATTAAATACCGTGTCAACCTAATTAGCAGAGTAATTATAAGGTGCTAATGAATGATTCAAAGTTCTCTGAGTTACATTTTACTCCGAATTACCATTTTAAGGACCCTATGAGTCTAAGGTAAACCGTGTTCCTGGCATCGTTTCTATGGCGAGGTGCAGAATATATGTCTCCACTAATAAAATGACAATTAAAAGTGTTTGAAGGGATGGGTTGAAGCTCGGGGATTTGTTGTTGACAGAGGTGGTTCCCAGAGGGTGGGTGTGAGGATGGCTAAGAGTAGCTGACCTGGGTACCTGTATGGTTTAAGATCGATTAACTCCAAAATGAAATGGTCCAGATAGACACTACGTCTGTTCTGTATCCGCCCATAATACACTTGGAGAGGAGGGAGGGAAGCACCCTCCTCTCTTCTCCAAGAAAAGTACTGTAATTGACAATTGACACACTGAAATGCAGTGCAGCCTGGAGATTGTATACAAAGGCAACCAGTTATTTATCATCATCATCATCATCACTGTTCGGGTTCTCTCTGGAGAAAGGGGGTACAGACAGGAAGGATAGGTAAGAGATTATAAAAACCGGAAAAACTAATTATCAGATATTTAGGAAAGAGATATAATGGAAGGAGAATTTGGAGGTCGAGATACACGGTCCTCAATAGTGGTAAAGGAAGGATATTTTCAAGGCTAAAAAATCGGGATGGACCGGAGGAAGGTTCTAGTTTGTCACGCACTGAAAGGGAAGCAAAGGAGATTTTGACTTCAGGTCCAGGCAAATGCTTTTGGGAGGCAGGTTTTTAAGGAGACCTGAATCTTTGAGGTGGTGACAGAAAGGAGGAAAATCCATCTCACAGCTCACCCCGTCTGTTTCTAACTGCGGCCCTCTGCTTCTCTCAGCTGCACATCAGAAATCTAGGGGCTGCTCTCATTCTCCCTTAAGGCGTCCTGGAAGGAAAGGTGGGTATTTCCCCCCTAAAGTCTCATTATTTTATCCGGAAATTCATGCTGAGTCGTCAGGCAGTCAGGGAAGGGGGTAATTGGGGACTTTCTAGGGAGGATTCCTGAAGACTCACTTTACTTCTTCATCCATACTCATATTAAACTGAAGAAAATCTGCCACCGGGAGGGGAACGGTGAGGTTGCACAAGGTCATTGGTGGAATCTTAACCTTTTCTTTTTTTTTTTTTTTTCCTTCCAAGTATCGATTCAGACTTTTGTTCTCCTGACATCATCCGTCAGCATTCCGATGAGGTGTTTTTACTCACAGTACCCCCAAGTTCCAAATAGAGGCGGACCCCTTTTGTAGCAAGATGGGGGTTGAGGGAAGCGGAAGAATTCCATAAATTAAAAATCGGGGACTGATGGCACAACAAAAATCAATTATTCTCTATCCTTTATAAATAATTCATTTAAACTTGTTTTTGTTTTGTTCAGACGCCTGAAATGACTGAGCAGCGAACACCGCCCATGGCACAGCTTGTGTTGTGTGGTTAAAAAGGTTTTGACTTGTAATATTTCACAACATTGGCAGAGGAAACGGAAATTTGATCCCACGGATAAGGAAGTCTTTTAAAAAGAGAAAGTGAGGGAGATTGGGGGAAAGGAAAGATTGGGGGGGATGTCTTTTATGAAGGCTTTCAGTTCAATCTCAGCCTGGTGGTTTCACCTAGCAAAAGGTATAAGGCCTTAGGATAATATTTTCTTAAGGAAAAGATTAAGAAAATAGAGCAAGCTTTTCAAAGTCTGTTTTAAAGAAATCCACCTTTTCTTGAGCAGCTATAATGAGAGGGAAACACTACCCTGATTTCTGTACTTAGCCTTTCTGGCCACCACAAGGCGATTTGAAGAGTTTGTGGGGAGGTGGCCGAAGAAGAAAAGAAGATCAGAGCAGCAGATCATGGGGCAAAGCGGGTAATAAAGAAAAATTCAGAAAGTTCCCTTACTTTGAACTAACTTCTTTCAGTCTCACACTGTTTCCTCTTACTTAATCGTGGAGTACCGTTTTTCATATATGCTATACTTTCCAATATAGCATATATGTATACTTATCTTCTAATTTCTTAAAAAAAAAAAAACAACCTAATTTAAAAAGAGAAAAGAACAAAACCTCTCCAGATTTACACACTGTAGGCAAATTCAGGCAAATGTAGGCGATTTTTCTTACTGGACTGTTTCTAGCCAGAGAACCACCTGACTTTAAATGTCTGAAATTTGATCTCCTTCTTCCCGACAATTTGTCCCAAATTTGTCTGCTTTGAGACTTTTCGGGAAGCTTTGGATTCACAATATAAAGTTATTTCAACAATTGGGTTAAGAAAGAGGGACTTTTTCCCCCCTTGGGGAACTCTGAGATTCTCGAAATTCCGGAATACCTTCGAATCCATTCACCCTTACTTTAGAGAATTACTCTGACAAATCCATCCTCTGTACCATTCTTTGTTTTTTCAACGCACCTCTGATTTTAACAAACACACTAGGTAACCTCCTTCATCTACAGCTGGGTTTGGGGATTTTGCTCATAAGCTTGAGCATCGTGCTTTTAAACGTGAATTGAACTGTGAAGGGTGCCCATCTGTCTCCATGATGGGGCTTGGAACTGGTGTTTATCCCTATACATATTTAATTCGAAGGTTTATCAGTGTGTAGTTGTTGACAAAGCTATGTGTGGGAATCGGATGCAACGTCTCCAGTCTCCGCTGGGCGGCGGCAGGGGTCACAGACAGGAGGCCGCGCTATTGTCTATTTTTTAAAACAGTAAATGGTAAGGTGTACCAGTAATTTCTTGGCTATCTAGCCTTCTCTCGGAGGTTGATGGTAGGAATAAAATGGTGATGGTTCGGATAAGGTGATCGTCGAAGAACGGGAAACCACCGGGAAAATCTCAGCGAAGTTTTAATTGTTCTAATCAGTAAATATATTCTACATTACCAAAGGAAATAGCAACCTCCTGAAGGGGAAGAAGACACAATTCATGAGAGAGAGAGAGAGAGAGAGAGAGAGAGAGAGAGAGAGAGAGAGAGGCCAGAAAGAAAAAGAGAGAGAGCAGGCCAGAAGGTTCATAGACTTCATCTTCAGGGAACACAGACAGAAACAGTTGTCTTTCTTCTGCTGTCTTTCCCACTGTTTATTTCTAGCAGGTCTTAATTATGCTCCTGGGAATTGAGAATCTGGGAATATATTGTAGTGACATCATAATCTTTGGAAAGATTTTAAACGCTTCCATCCAAAAGTGAAGCGTCCAAGGCTTCCAGCCCACTTCCTGAAGTGCGCTTGGCTGTTTGCTTGCATGTTTGTCTGGCCTCAGAATATAGTCATGTCTAACTCAATGAGTCACACACGCACTCCTAGAAGCTTGTTTCTGGCAGTTGTATTTATGTTGTGGTTAAGGCAGAAATTGGGTATAAAGAATCCAGAGATACTCATCCAAAACTACAAACGGCCAAACGCCAGCCCTATCCCTGGAGCTAAAAGCGCTTCTGGGGATATGGGAAGAAGGGAAGGGAAATACTCACTCCAGAGTTAACCAAGCACGATTATTCTTTCGCCTGTCCCAGGCAAAGACTTGGATGTATAACTGGGAGGGTGAGGATGGCGGGGAGGGGGTAGGAGGAGGAGCAAGGGGAGGGGAAGATGCCTTAAGTGGGAAAGAGAGCCAACCACTCCTCCCCACAGGCGCTTATCCCTAGCCTTTGGGATTAGGTCTAGCCTCTGGTGAATTTCCAGCCACCTGGGTCCCACGCCCCCAGGGTCTCTCTCCCAGTTTCTACAGAAGAGCTGAGATTTCTCAGCCAGTACAAGGAATCAGAGGTTTGTAAGAATACTTCAAGGGATGAACTGGCCCAACCCCACCCCTTATATTCCTCCCCTCACCATCCCTCTTCACCATTCCAGTTTCAGTCTTGCTGACCTTGTCAGGACACCCACTTGACCAGCTATCCTCGCTGATCCTTCCAAGTCTTCAAACACCCAATTTCACATCCCCTGGGAGTATGCCCAGAATTCTGCTTCTCTGGGACAGGGAAAATAGATATTTGAGAAAACCCTTCTCTGGGAAGTGGGAAGAGAAATAGGGACAAAGAAGAAGATGCTGCCGAATTAGACATTGCTTGTCCCACAAACAAGTAACTGCCAGAGACACAAAAGACCCCAAGGAGCAGAGAATCGGTTCTCAGTACTTTTCACCTCCCGGCCTCTAGGAATGAATCGATTCATTTGGTCTATAACCTATGGGGTTGGGAGAGAAGAGAAACACAGCCCTCAAAGCGATGAAGGAAAGTGCCAATCAGGGAAGGGGAAATTCATTTGCCATGTTAATTAACAGGCGGCTAATTAAACCAGCACTTTGAGCGCTAATCAATCGCCTTATTAAGTTAGAGCCCTCACTGGAACAAATTGAAAGCTACCAGTCCGGAGTTCCTGCTTTGGGAGCCAAGCGTAGCATGGTCCCCAGTGAGAAGAGGTTGGCATCCGGTTTATTGCCTGGCACTGGGATTTAGGTTCCTCTGCCTCTTCTAACAGCTAAGTGGGCATTGCTGAGAAATAAGTCCTTAGCTACTTACTGGCTTATTCAGCTGATATCTGGTCTAAAGGATATTTCATGGCAACCAGGGGGACAGCCAGACCACAGGGCTCAAGAATCAATTTGGGATTGAGAGGGTGAAATGGGAAAGTGAGGACAGGTGAAAGTTAGGGCACATTTGAAAAGTGACAAATGCTTCCTTTAGGGATGTTAACCTACCACTTTACTGAAGTTACTGAGAAGCCTATTCCCTTAAGTCATACTAAAAGAAAAACACAGACAGAAGGGCCCCAGGATTACATGAGAGTCCTAAGGAAGATGAAGGCTAGAGATGGAGATTCAGCTCATTGCTGGAGTGTGAGGAATTGTATGTGGGCTGAGGTGGGATGGAGATTTGAGGTATAGTCTAGTAAAGAGAAGATCTGGCTTCAAGTTCCAGTCTAACCACTTATTCCATCCTTCGACCTTGAGTAAGTATGTTAATCCCTTAGTTTCTCCTTTCCTCATTTAGAAAATGGATATGATAGTGATTGCTTAACCTGCATGTTAGCTGTTTATTATCTTCTGGATCTCTGAGCTCTGAGTACATACTCCCTTCTAATCTACTGGAAGACTGTATCCTCAAATTTCCTGGAAGAAGAGGGGTAGTTGGATATTACTCAGCTGATTTGTGGCATATGAAGGTGACCAGGGAACTAAGGCAAAACAATATATGGACTTAGTCATCTTTCTTCATTCTTATTCATCCTTTGCTAATTTCACAATTTTACTTTCATTTTAGTCATTCAGGCTCTGGCCTCTTGGGATCTCTTTATCCCCTCCATGCTATAGGCCTAGTGACTAAGAGATTCCTCTTTAGAGTATTGAAACAAAGTCTGTTGCCTTTCAGCCCAATTAGCCAAGGAGTGATGGAGGTTGCCTCTCTTGGAAACCAAGGATTTCAGCTTAGTACACAGAAAAATGACCAAAGGGTGGCTATTTCCTAGACTGCCACAGATGAATGTACAGCCTGAGTCCTTATCCTCTGAATTTGTCCTTCTACACAATGGGCTGACCCACATAATGGACCTTCCCTCTCTTCAAAGCTCCAAGAGAGAACTAAGATTTCTTGCTTCTATTTTTAGAAGCATTTGATTTTCTTAATTGTAAAAAGTCAGCATTCCACCACATTCCTAAGGGAGAAACATTTGGCAATAAGAGGGGACTGTGAATTTAAATGCTAATTAAACTGATCCTTTTGCAACTTCAGCTGCCTGCCTACCTGCTTTACACTTTTTGCTCTAGATACAATGTGTGTGTGTGTGTGTGTGTGCGCGCGCGTGTGTGTTCGTGTAGGATGATGTAGTGTGCTAAGTATTGTATACACAGTCAATGGTGAATAATAGAATAAGCCCTGAGGAATACTATAGGTCTTGGCTTTTATGGTCTTTCAGAAGAAGGAGATTATGGAGTGAGTGGTCAGGGGCATTCGCATGCATCAGAAATGGATGTTGGGTGTCTGAAGTTGCTGTAAAGTGCCTTTCCTACAATTTACATGCGTGTAATCACATGACAAATGAACTTGTATTTCATTTGTTTCTGACTGCCTTCCTGTATGTATATCTGTAGATTTGCAGTTCTATGTGTGTGTGTTTCTACCTATGCCCCTTTGGGAAGTCTAACTCTGCCCTATGCCAGTATTACCCCATAAGCAAAGACAGCAAGCACTGTTCCCATCTGAAAAGTTCAAAAGCAAAAAAAACATATATTTTTCCTCATATCATCATTATTTATTATAATAATATTTACTCCTTCAGAGGAACTAATTAGTCTACATTAAAACATTAGTATCTCCCAAATGGTGTATAATGTGCTTTCACTAACATTTGTCTCTGGGAAAAGTTGTCTGCCGCCTGAACGTAGGGGAAGCAAGAGATATGAGTAGGTGAGATTCAGTCCCCAGAACAGCCCGTTCTTTCCCTTGCCCTCCCTTTTCTCCCTTTCCTCGGTTTCTCGGTCAAAGGCAGGCCTTTGCTTGAGATCGATGAGACCCTCTGCTGAGAATCTGGGCTCCGGCAGTCTTCCTTCGAACCCCGCAGCTTTCTCTGGCTGCGAAAGTCTGCAGCTCCTTCGAAGCAGATTGGTGTGTGTGTGTGTGTGTGTGTGTGTGTGTGTGTGTGTGTGTGTAAGTGTATTTGTTTAAGCGATTTGATTTTTCTGAAGGTGGAGTGGAGTTGTGAAGACGTCTTGGAATACAATTAAATAGCAGGCTTCCTGCACAAAACTAGCCTTACAATTTAGTACTCATGCCCCCTTCCGAATGGATAGAAGGTAATATAGATCATTGCTATATAACATGTCATATCTGTCTTATATGCATAGATCAGCAGTATGGGACATTATGGAAAGCCTCTGTGAGCCATCTACAGCCTGACTCTTGGACAAGGCCCTGGACGCAATTATTTCTGTTATATTCTGGCCAGAGCGCCTTATTGCTCTTACAGGCCCTTTCCCTACACCCCTGGAGCTGAACTCATACACAGTTGAGGCCATAGTGAATCTATCGAGTATTTGTCCCACGTATGTTTGTATGTTGGGGGGGGGGGGAGAGGGAGCAGAAGGGGGAGGGAAGAGGAGTTGGGAAGGAGGGGACCCAGCTCAGCAGAATCTAACAATCTGAACATCCTTTTATTAAAAGCTGCTGCGTGACATTTACATGGAGCCAACAGACTCTGCCACTAATCCGGAGGAAAATATATGGTGCCGCAGAGTCACTGCGGAGGGCTGGGGACCCTTCTGCGGAGCGGACAGTCAGAACGAAAACGATCAAGGGGCCCGGGCAGGTTCGGAACTGAGGAAGCGGCACTGAGACCAGGGCCGGGGACACGGGGAGGGACAAACTCACACTTTCCTTCCAAGAGACCGAGATCCTGGTCTCTCCGGACCTGCACCCGATTACTCTGGGGAGCATCAGGAGTAGATTAGTCGGACAGAGTTTAAAAGCGGTTCAACCAATCGGGGCTCTGCCATGATCTCGGCCTGGAAACCGCCCCACTTGGGCACACCACCCCTAACCCCGGGGTGG
>JAJPUD010010575.1:27201-47201 GCA_023553655.1 Myrmecobius fasciatus | reverse complement strand
TTGGGCCCTATCAGCTGAGGATTTCCTAGGACCTTTGACAGATACCAATACTAAAATCATTGTTCACGTGTCAATTTAAAAGACCATTAAAGCAGCTCATTTTGGTTTTAATTGGAACCTCCTCCTCCTCCTCTTTCACTGCTCAGTTACCAAAAACCAAAAAAAACTCAAACACCCCTCCCCCCAAAAAAAACCTCCCTCCCCTCACCCCCTATACATAGTCTGCCCTGGTGACTGAACCAACACTTTGGTGGCACTTATATAGGACTTATGTAGGTCACTTGGGCGGGTTATAGCACCTGGAGGCCAAAAGGGAAGCTGCCCCGGGAGTCGCCTCCCTCCCCTGCACACTAGCCCTCCCAAGCCTAGAATTTCCCAGAGATTCTGTGATCAGCAGTGTCTAGCTGTAAAGCTCCCAATTAAGCCAAACTGCATCCACTTAAAGATATTTGCAAAAAGTGCACTGGGGCCCCAAATCAATCACTCTTCCCGGGGTCTGACCCGGTGAAAACAAACGCATCACATATTCATGACGGCACACTCAAAGCAACCCTGTGAAAAAAACTTTTTATCTCTCCTTTCCCTTTCTTCCTTCCTTTCTTTTTCTTTTTTCCTTTCTTTTTTCTTTCGTTCTTTCGTTTATTCGTTCTTCCTTCCTTTCTTTTTATTTTTTTTTCTGCATAGCGGTCCTTCCTGCCTGCCTTCATTTTCTATTTCTATCCAATTTTTCCTTCCTTTCTTCTTTCATTCCTTTCTTATTTTCTGTTTCTTCCTTTCTTTTTTCATTTATTCTTTCTATGTCTCCTTCCTTCATTTTCTTTCTATCTGACTATCCCACTGCTTCTTTCTTTTCTTCCTTTCTTTTCTCCCTCCCTTCCTCCTTCCTCCTTCCTTCCTTTCTTTCTTCCTTTATTTCCTTTTCTCTCTCCTCTCTTCCTCCTTTCTTCCTTCTTCCTTCCTTCCTTCCTTGCTTCTTTCTTTCTTTCTTTCCTTCCTTCCTTCCTTCCTTTCCTTCCTTCCTTCCTTTCTTCCTTCCTTCCTTCCCTCCTTTTCTAATAAAGGAAGGACGACTTCCATAGCTCGACAATCCTGCTCATGTGGGCAGAGGTAGCAAAACTAATATGTGTAAACGCTTTAAAGTATAATCTACTTCCAGCGACACTTCCCCTAACGGTAGCAGGACTTGGCTGGGGGAGGGGAGGGGTGGAGAGGAAGAAGGCGCTTAGCAGCAAGGGTACCCGGACTTGTTTTGACACTGCCATTGACTAGCAAAGCTTGGCGGATAATCAGTTCGTAGCATAATTGTGGCCAAGTAAGAAAAATGCGTGTCTCTATAAAGAACCCACCCACTTCAACCATCCCTTTTACCTTCCCCTAATCAAAGTAAGTGATGAGCCCTCCTCATTATTTTTACCTAGTTCACAACATTATGGGCTCCTTCTAAATGAAACAGATTTAATGATAATACTAGAACGTAAACGGAGCTGGGGTAATATTTACTGTATAATCATTTGGGCTCTGTTAAGCGCAGCCGTTCCTATTTTCCCAAGGATCTCACTAATTGCTTCTAATCCCGAAAATGACCAGGCAGAATTATTTTGGTGGAAGGTCACTTAAGCTTCCTGTTAGAGGCAAATGCCCTTTTTTTATTATTATTATTTTAAACACACTGCTCAGTCAATTTGGGGGGTGAAGGGGGTGGAGAGTGTAAGTAGCTGACGTTTTGTTTGGCGGCTGTTTCATTTGCTGTCAAAATGGATTTGGTGCAGAAACCATTTAAGCATGTATACAACCCATGGAGGGCTTCATTTGACCTCATTATACTGCAATAAAGAAGAAATCCAGTTTGTTAAATATCACCCAACTGCATGCATTTCACATCAGATCATAGACACTCTGCTTCAAAAGATGATTCCAGAAAGTGCTTGGAGAAGATGGAACGGGTTAACTCTGTTCGCCAGAAGGTGTTCTGACAAACACAGGAAAAGGGAGAGATGCGCAGCCCCCTTTAAGAGCACAGCAACTGAAGAAAAAAGAGATTTATGCTTTTAATTAATGGCAATTAAACCATGCCTGTTGGCTTGGCCTATGGCAATTGTTCCCTGCAAAAAGGAGGCCGAGCTGGTGACAAGCATTTGAATCCGCTAAGTTCTGTCAAGGGAGCTGACTCTGCAGGCATCAAAACCAAACTAAATCAATAAAAGAATTAAACTTTTATAAATTGCATTTTGACAAGTATCAGATACCGTTAAGCTTTGATATTATGAATTCCTTGGAGGTGATGCAAACAAGAAGGGCCACAGTTAGAGATCCAAACAATCAAAGAGGCTTGTTAACATGCGCTGTCAAATGCATCAGTGCTATTAATTACTACAAATTAATGTGACTCTCTCTTCCTCTGGTGATTGGAATAATAATCAGCTGGATTCATAGAATGAGCACAGATAACATATGCAACCCTGCCAAAAATAATAAGTTAAAAAAGCAGAAGACATTTGCAATGTTTGGATTCACCAGGCTCAGAGAACTTGCTTGGTTACCAGCCAGTGAGCCCCCCACTTAAGCCATTTGCTGATTTCCCAAATCTCCCTCCCCTGGTTGTTCCCATTCACCCCAAACTGATGAAGTTTGAGGTTCGCCCTCTAGCCAATTCTTTATTATGTAGCAGAGATGTGGAGAAGTCACAGTTCTGACCACAGTGAAGACAACTTTCCAGAGAGCCATGCAAAATGTCCATGGTGCAGCTACTTCTTTACACTGAATAAAATCTGGGCTTTTCAATCAATTCCATAATTACAGTTCCAGGATGCTTCTACCTTGACTTGCTGTAATCGATCAACATTTATTAAGCACCCACTATGTGCCCAGAACTGGGCTTCACATAAGCTTATGGTAAGAAATATCATATTGATGAGGGAGGTCTTTTTTTCTGATTTTGAGGGGCTAATAGAGAGATAGAAAAAATATTTTTAAAAAATTTTTACTTGACATAGAATGGGTTGCAACTATTGCGAACAAACCAGAATGGATTCCATTCTTTTTATTTCCTTTCAACATAGCAAGGGTGATCAAAGAAACCCCTAATTTGCTGGGCCAGAGCACCTCCCATGGAGCTGGACATGTGTTGTTGCTCCTTGATGAGGGATATGCACCTTGCTGGGATGACACAGGAAACTCCTGATTGGTTTCCAATTAGCCCCTAGTCCAACAAATCAGAGGCTGCACTGAATCCCCCTGCTGCATAAAATGAAATATGCTCTTTACCTAAAATAGAGAATGAGTTGTGAGGTGGGGAAGAGAAGGATGGAACACTCCATTCACTCTACCAATTCTAGTAATAAACTTTACCTTCCTAGTAGCGACAAGACACATTCATCCTTTGAAAGAATAATGCTGATTTTACAGAAAGGCTTTTGATGTTCTAAAGTCAGCACTAGAAGGGTGGAAAATACAACAAAAATGAATTTATAATAATTCCTTGTATTTCCCAGCACACATTTTTCCCCTAGTTCATTTCACCTTTTTAATTTTTCTTTCACTTCCCAAACATCTTCATACCCTTGGAGTTACACTGGGTTATCACACTCATCTCCTTTCCATAGAATCCTAGAATTTGGCACAGCTTCCTCAGGTCCTGATCAATAAACGAAAAGTAAGGGAAGGAAAAAGAGTTACCTTTCATAGATCAAGGCCTCCACAAGGTTTCTAGGTTATCTCCTAATAACATTCTTCTCCTATTCCTCTTCTTCCCTTTCCTGTTACCTCTCCCACACACACCTCCATGGCCCTTTCCAGCTTAGTATAATTTAAGTGCTTAATAAACATGTTGTTTACCTATCTAATCTTTTTAAATTCTTTTCCCTCTTTTCTTCCTTCCATTTCCCCTTTTCTTTTTTCTCCATCCCTTTCTCTATTTCCCTCATTCACTCCCTGACAACCTTTCCCCACTCATGTAAAGTTTCTGATTTCTATGACCATTTCAAGTTCTGTGGTAAAGTTAAGAGAGAAAAAAGGCAGTGTTTGTCTTGATCTGTCTGGTGAAGAGATTATGGTATTACCAGTTTTGCTTATATTTCTTGAGTGGAGAAAAAGGCAGAGTTTATAGGATCAGCCATTTAGATTCAGAAAGTCATCCAGTTCAGCTAACCCATAAATTTCATAAATGAGAAAATTGAGGCTCAGAAAGCTTTACCTAAGATAAATGTAGTAACAGTAGAAATCAAGAATGGAAACTCACATCCAAATCCTTTCCACTAAAAGCTTTTATTCTGGGATTGATTGTTTATACTGCAGAAATGAAACATCCCCAAATTTGAACTTTGTCTTTGATGACTAAAAGTTGGAGTCTCAGGGTTTTAGGCAAGTAAAAATAAGCAAAATGTTAATGAAGATAATTAAATGTAGAACTATAACATTTGCATTCCAAAAATTTTTGAATGATCCCTTTATTCTCAAATAATATAATTTGGCCTATTTTCATTATTTAGGATTCAATTCAATCCATTTAAGTACCTATTATAGTTTATGTGCTATGCTGAATACTAGGGAGAGAAAAAAAACAGTCCCTATCCATAAGGAGCTTCCATTCAACTGGGAGTATAAGAGCTTGTACATAAATAAATATGTGTAAAACACATACAGAATAACTGCAAAGTAATTTGAAGGTAGAGAGGGATCTAATGTGTTAATTGTGTGGGCAATCTTAAATTACACTTAAAATTACAATCTTAAATTACTTATAATATACTTGTAACATAACAGTAATTATGATGAAATGGACCTTAGTCAGGATAATTCTATAGCTATTGGCTTCGACCAAATTGTGTGTTTTTAGCACTTGGAGGAATCATCTTGACACCATCTGGCAGCAGTTGTTCATGCTGACTATTTAAAACTCAGTTTGAAGCTTGGCCAGTGATAAATAAGACGATGCTTTCTTGTGGTTTTGGTCAGCCTCTGACCTTATCCATATCAGGGCATTTGTCTCAAACTGTGGTTACAGTATTTTATTAATGCCCCTAATCTGTTAGCCAGGAACCACAACTCTTGTGATCGATGGGTCATCGCTTGGATGGTGACAGGGAAGTTGTTCATGATTTGAGGGCAGGGAGAGGCTCTCTCATTTTCAGGAGACGGATTCAGAGTTTAAATCTGGATTCGTGGTCAATCTAAAATTTCCATTTTATTAGCTCCTCAAGATTTACTGGACAAGAAAGGGGAGAGAAGGAAGAAACAAAACAAGAGTGTAAAAGAATTTTCCATAGAGAACGTCATGAAACTGGGACCAAGATGGAGCCTGTTTCCCCCGTATTCTCATCCAGCAAATGCAGAAAGGGGGGAAATTTATGGAGGACATTTTGTATAATCATTTTTCTCTGATTCCCTGTCTCTGGCTCTTTTCTCTTTTAGTAGTCCTGGTTTTATTCTAAATATCCTTCCCAGGCCTGAGCTTTGTCACTGATTTTTAACAATATAATTTTCTAAGGAAGGACCATCCTTGTTAAGCTTGACATGTGATCCTTAATCACATGTTGACCACTCAGTATTATTGTAATGCTTACTGGCAGCCACAGTACATCAGGCAGATTTCAAACAGCACATCTGCCTGGAGTTCAGTATCCAGTGAAATCAGATTTGTCAGTTCTCTGTTCCCCCCCCAAAAAAATATTACCTTGTATTTTGTATTAAAATGCAAATTGATAATGCCTTGTCAGAAGAGAACTTTTTTTTTACTGTGCACAACTCATACCCTAAGCAGAAAACTGTAACATGCCCCTGTAAATAAAATGATATAATTATCCCTTTCTAGAACCTTAGTGAACAAATATACTCATGCTCTCCCAATTTCTCTCTGTTATGTTATAAAAATGTACATGTGTCGGTGGGGATGTGCATTATTTTTTACCGTGTGAAAAAAATGATTTTATCTTCTCTTCTTTTATTCATTTCCATAGTATATTCCTCCTTTATTCCCCACCCCACCCCCATCAAACTCACATTTTATTTGACTGGAAACACAATTCACAAATCATCACAAGTTTAATAGCATTCGAATACCTGTATGATCATGAGGTCTACACTTTCAGTCTTTCATAGCCATAATGTCAAATGTCCCTCCTGGAGAAAAGAAGAAAAAAACAAGAGTGGGGGGAGGTTGTATAAAAATATTTTGCATGGGAGTGATGATTCTCATATACCCTGAAAAGAGAGACAGAGACAGAGAAGGAGAGAGTCATATCTTTCTGCTCACAGACATAAAAAGTGCATCATAGTTGCCTCATTCAGAAATTATCTCCCTTACCAAGTGCGTTATTTTCACAAGATAGAATGGTAAATGGGGAGACTTTCATTTAGTCTTTTGAAATGTATCTGTGTTTTAAATATCATTTATTTTTTTTTCATTTCTATGCTTCAGAATCAGAAATCAGTATAATTAAACAATATATGTCTATAAGAGTTTACATGCAACCATTGGTGATTACAGATAGTAGTCTTAATTATTTACTAGCATTGTATATTGTTAGCAAAAGGATGGAGTTGCAAGAACGATGTTGGAAATGCTCAATAGACATTAAAAGTCCATAACTAATAGAATGTGTCGGCCAACACCAATTTCAACCCAGTTTAAGTGACTGTGATGTACCAAAGTCATTTCTCTCTTTGAAGACCTATAATGAGTTTGTGGGGAGAAATGTTGTCTTTTACCTTTTTTGTCCCATATCACACAAGTAGAATTTAAATTCTTGGAGGGTAGGGATTGTTTAAGTCATTGCTTCATTTTTGTGTTTGTGTCTCCAGCATCTAGTGATACAGACACAAAAATGTTTTTGTCACAATTTGTCAAATTGTAGAATCAAAAAGTCTTGTACCATATTCTGAAATTTACAAATGACCAATGGGCCTAAGGAGCCATGTTCTCTAGATGCACTAGTTCTGAGGGATAGTGGCTTCTAATGAGAGGGATTTGACTCCTTTTCCAGTTCATTACCATCCTATCCCACAAAAATAGGCACAGAGATCAATATTAAAAGTCAAACACAAAATGTTCCCCCAAAATCACATCCAAACACACATACCTCACTTTGCATCTTGAATTAGTCACTTCTTTGTCAGGAACATAGCATTCTTTATCATTAGTGCTCTGGAATTGAGTTCATCATTTTACTGATTAGAGTTCAGATTTTTCAATACTGTTTGTCTTTAAAATGTTTTAATCATTGTATAAGTTGTTCTCCCCATTACACTCACTTCATTCTGCATTTATTCATAAAACTTTCCAAAATTCTCTAAATCCATCCTCTTCATCATTTCTTATACTTTAGTAATATTCCACAATATGCATATAATTATATTTTGTTCAATAATTTCTCAATTTCTGGGCACCTATTTAGTATCCATTCCTTTGCCATTACAAAAAGAGTTGTTGTGAACAATTTCATACATACTTTCTTCTTTTTTAAAAAATCTCTTTGGGTTATAGACCTAGCAGTGGTGTTGCCGGGTCACATATTTTAGTGACATTATAGACATAGTTCTGAACTGCTTTCCAAAATGAAAGTTCAGGCATCAATGTGCCTGTTTTCATGTAGTCCTTCCAACATTTGCTATTTTCTTCTTTCATCAACTTTGCTGATTTGATTAATGGGTGTGAGTGAGATAAATTCTCAAAGCTGTTTTACTAATGCATGTCTCTAATAGTCATTAGGAGCATTTTTCATTTGACTGCTATTTTTTTTTAATTGCTTGTCCACATCATTTGACCATTTGGCTGAGAAATGGTTCCTGGTTTTATAAATTTGAATCAATTCCTTATATATATATATATATATCTTAGATATGAGAATTTTCTTAGAGAAACATGCTGCAACAATTTCCCCCTATTAACTATTTCCCTTCTCATATTAAGAGCATTAATTTTATTTGTGCAAAATCTTTTAAATTTTATGTAATCAAAATTATTCATTTTAATCTTCCCTGATACCCTCTATCTCTAATTGGTCAGAAACATTTTTCCTTTACCCTTGTGCTAAAAGATGCCCTTTTTTATTCTTCTAATTTGTTTATGAAATGATCTTTTATTTCTCAGTCACATATCCACTCAGAGCTTATTTTTGTAAATGTTGGTCTATAAGTAATTTCCGTGGCATTACTTTCCAGTTTTCTCAGCATTTGTTGTTGTTGTTGTTGTTATTGAGTGATGAGGACTTAACTCAGTAGATGGGGTCTTGGTTTATTGAAAATTATACTGTTTGTTTATTTCTGTAATTTGTATATCTAATTTGTCCCACTGATCAACTTCCCTCTCTCTTTTTTAACCATTTCCAACTAATTACTATCTTGTGGTATAGATAAGATCTGATATTCATAGATACCTTTCCCTACCTCCAAAAGAATTTATTGAAGGATATGTTTGTTATAGGAGACTAAATTTCAGACAAATTGTGAGTTTAGAGGGAAAGAGATGATTTCTACAGTCTCTTCAGGTGCTTCCAGATCAGAGACATGATCATGTGGGCCCATGACATTTCTGTTCTCTTGTCAACCTTTCATGAGACAATGTAAACTCAATTATGTAGGTAAGGGTCCCAGGAGAGATTTTGGGCAATAATGCAAAGTGAGATTGGACTACTCTTTATTATTCATAAAAAACCTCTGGTTTTGAGAACACTCCTTAGCAGTACAAATACTAATGCTGAGAATGACATTGAGAAAAATTACTATTGCCTTAATTTAGGTTACAAAGTATTTGCAGAAACTAAAAGGAAAGAACATCTGTAGAACATATGAAATGTTTCAAAGATAAACCATATGTTATATATTTCTTCTACTTGGGAAGGAGTCTCCTAAATTAGGGATTGCATTTTTAGTTGAAATAATAACACCAACAAGAAAACATGGTCTCTCCTTTAGCCTCACTACTACTTCTAGAAGTTCATACATCAGTTGCACCTTAAAGTGGGCATGTCACAGTATTCAAAATAAGAGCTTGGCTAATGATAAGTGACCACTCAAGAAATCTGAAATGAGGAGTTCTGACTGAATCATGATTCCTCAAGCCTTTATTGTGTCAGGTACCTTTTTAACAGTATAAGAACCCATCTCTGAGAATGTTTTTAAATGCAATAATAATAATAATAATAATAATAAAGTACAGAGGATTACAAAGAAATCCAATTATATTGAATTACAGCTATCAAAAGATTTTTTAAAAATTTATGGACTTGAGGTTAAGAATCTTGGATCAGAGAACACCTAAGGCTCATATAAGCTCCAACAATCTATAGTAATACAGGTATAATAGATGAACGAAGTCATGCAAACTCAGGGACTGCTTCCTCCATGAAGCCTTCCCTGATGCTGTCTTTGATCTCTTTAACTCCTGCTCTATACTTGTAGATTTCTTGAGGAGAGATTTCATCTTTGCTTATCACATGGACAGTACAGTGCCTTAAACTATTATAGGGGTGTAATATTACGGAATCAGAATTTTAAAACTGAAAAATAAATGCTTATTGAATTAAATCACATGTGATTTAGAAATTGGCTAATATTTATTGTATCAATTTTAGAAACATAGAAACTTTGAAGTTCATCTGGTGAATGGAGAGTTGTCAAAATGACATTGATCTTTGAGTCAGAAGGCTTAAACCCAGGTTCAAGTTGTTGGCTCTAATGCTTACTATCAATGTTTCCCAAGGCAAGTCATTTAACCTATTTAATTTGAAAAATGAAGGAGGGGATATACTACACACTACATACCTTACAAACTTGTTGCAAGGAAAACACTTATAAAAATGTTAAGGCAGGGGCAGCTAGATGGCGCAGTGGATAGAGCACCAGCCCTGAAGTCAGGAGGACCTGGGTTCAAATCTGGTCTCAGACACTTAACATTCCCTAGCTGTGTGACCCTGGGCAAGTCACTTAACCCCAATTGCCTCAGCCAAAAAGAAAAAAAAAATGTTAAGGCATCATATAGCATCTAGCTTTTCAATCTTATTTTATAAATGTGGAAACTGAGGCACAGAAAGTTAAATGATTTCCCTAAGATCACACAACAAACTGGTGGCAGAATAGGAACCAGGTCTTCTAGCATTTTTTTTTACAAGGCAGGCTGTCTCAGAATTTTTTTTTGGTCAAGGAAATTGGGATTAAGTAACTTGCTCAGGGTCACATATCTAGTAAATGTTAAGTGTCTGAGACTGGATTTGAATTTAGATCCTCCTGATTCCAGGGTCAGCACTCTATCTAATTCAGTATCAAAATCAATTATGATTATTCTATACATCCAACAAGACTTAGTTTATCTATAAAAGGAGATCACAAAAAAACTTGCTATATATGACAATTTAGATTTAACTTTTGCTCATCAGCATTACAAGCATATCTGAATGCAAAGTACATTTTAAAATTTTGAAATAATTCTTGGGAAAGGATTTTTGTTGCAAATAGAAAACAATTTTTCCTATGAGAAAATTCAAGATTATTAAATGACATTTTTCTTATCAAAACATCATAAAAAGGCAAATGTACAGGAACAGTGAGTTGTTTATAGGTGGATAATAGTTTAGCAAAAACATGGAGAGAAAAAGTAAAAAAGACAATTTAACAACATTCCTCTGATGAGAAGTTTATAGCTAAATCAGAAAATCTTAGCTATCTAGATATAAATTATATGAGTATCTGGACATTTTGATGGACTGCAGGCTCAATGTAAGTTGGTCAAATGTTAACTGACGTTAGCCAAAAAAAGCGACTATATTATATTGAGATGTATTTGGAAGCATTGTGTCTGAACCGTGGAGATGATAGATCCAGAATATTCAATCCTGGTCAGAACATATCTGGAGTATTTGGGGCATAATTCCAGATTGCTCTCTAGAATAGTTAGACCAATTTTCAGTCCATCACCAATGCATTAACGTACCATTTTTCCTACACCCCCTCCAACGCTTATCATTTTTTTTGTCTACTTTACCAATCCAATGGCCTTGAGATGGAACCTCAGAATTACTTTAACTTGCATTTCTGTAATCATTAGTAATTGGGGCATGTTCTATAATAACGTGGCTTTTTGATAGCTTGGATTTGAAAAAACCATCAATAAGCTGGAACATTTTCTGTGGACGGCAGGCAGAATCTTGAATACATGCTATATGAGGACCATATAGAGAAAGTAGGGATGTTTAGCCTGGAGCTGTAAAGACCCAAGTGTAGGATATGATAACTATTATCAAAAATATTTAGGGATTGCCATGGGGAAAAGAGTTCAGACTTATTCTGCTTGGCCATAGTAGGCAGACTTAGAAGCAATGGCTAAAAATTGAAAAGAGGAAAATTGAAGTTTGATATAAGGAAAAGATTCCTTATTCTGCTTGGCCATAGTAGGCAGACTTAGAAGCAAAGGCTAAAATTGAAAAGAGGAAAATTGAAGTTTGATATAAGGAAAATATTCCTTGTAGTTATTGGAAAGGGCTGCCTAGAGCAGTAGTTGGTCCCCTCTCACTAAATATCTTTAAGCAAAGGTTGGATAAGTGTGTCTCAGGATTCTAATTAGTTACTACTTGGACTGAAGGACCTCTGAGATCCTTTCCAATTTGGACATTCTGTGACTCTGGGATTTTGCGAAATAAAAGGAAATTCCTGAAGTTAAGTCTGTCTTTTTAATTTTCTGCTCCATTTCTGTTTAGTTTCATAAGCACAGCACTAGTTAAGGATTCTGATGACAGTGCTGAGGTGAAGGAGACTTCCTGTCTTTTACATTAACATTATAAGGCAGACAATGCCTTTGTTGGCAGTGTGCCAACTTATGCCCAATCCATTTAGGTTTTCTCTTGCCTTCTTCAGGCTTTTCAAAGTTTCAGCGTAGTCTGCCTAGCTAAGAACAATCAGGCTGGATGAGATGGGACTGAACAGGCAAATGAAAGGGAAACAGGTGATTTTCGATGGAGAGCATAGATAATGTTGGGAGCATCTTGCCCATATCCTGAGAAGTCTCCCACAGCACTCTCTCCCTAGCAGAGGAATTCATCTCATACCTTATCTAAAACAGAGGCCATTCACTACATTTCAGTCTCATCTCCTATTCTCTTTTCCTTTAAAAAGTAACCCTTTTCCTTATCAAGGCCAATCCCTCTCTCTGTATCTTGTATGTATATATTCCCATTCCCTCTCATTTCCTCTGGCAGATTTCCCCCACAATCACTTCCCTCCCCTCTAATCTTCAATCTCTCCCTAATTACTATTTCTTTCTCTGCTGCAGTAAGAAATGTTGAGAGTTAGTTTTCCACAAATATCACAAGAAGGAGGGATGAAACATCCTGTTAAGATATCTCCACCCAATCACTTTGTAAGTCAAGGAACAATCTAAGCAAAAAGTTTCCAATAAGAGGGCCCAGGTCTAAAGCTGGCTAAAACTAGCTGAGATCAATGGCAGAACACAAGTTTTTTGCAAGCATGCATGCTTAATGAAACTCATAGCATATTAGTCCCCATATTTGAACATGGGATGTATGACCAAGGAGGGGGAACATATCTAGGAGTAACATGTAAAGGGCAGATGGGGAAAAATGTAACCTGGAAGGGGGCTCAAGTCAACTAGAACTCTGAAGGGAGGAATAGGACTAACATTAGAGTATAGAAGCTTGTGCCCTCCCCTCTGTCTCTCTGTCTCTGTCTCTGTTTCTCTCTCTCTCTCTCTCTCTCTCTCTCTCTCTCTCTCTCTCTCTCTCTCTCTTTCTGTGTGTGTGTGTGTGTGTGTGTGTGTGTGAAAACTTATGTGGAGTGGAGTTTTCACACCCACTTCTGCATGAGTGTATTACAAGTTTAAACTACTTCATTTATCCTAAGGTTGTTCATTTACTGTGCCCCTTGGGGATTCAGAATTTTGTTTCCAACAGTTGTCTATTAACAAATTCAGGTCTTTCTTACTTTTAATAATCCCTCACTGGATCTTACTATCCATCACTATTATCCTCTATTTTTTTTTTGGCATATCTAAACATCCAGAAAAATCTCTCTGTTCTGATTGCTTCCACTTCCTCTCTTCTCACTAATTTCTCAGCCTTTTATAATCTGGCTTCTGCCTCGTCACTCAACTAAAACTTCCTCCTCCAAAGTTACCAACTGTCAAATCTAATGGCCTTTTTTTTTTAAACCTCCATGTAGCCTTCAACATATATTGATTACCTGATTACTCTTTCTTTTTGTATTACCCTTCATCTCCTAGTTTGCATGACAATGCTGTCTCTTGGTTTTCCTCTTACCTGTCTAACCAGTATTTCTCTTGATGTCATTGTTATCATTCCTTCTAATTGGGGGTGTATCTAGAGCTATATTTTAAGCCCTTATCTTCCTTATCTCCTTCTTGCTGTCCCTTTATTTTCTTTCCTTTCCCTTTCCTCTCTCTTTTCTCTCTCTCCTATCTCTCTCTTTCTCTCAGCTCTCCTCTTTCACATAATCACCTTATTAACTTATATAGGTTTAATTGTCATCTTTATACTAGGTAGTGCAGTGGATAGAGCACCAGCCTTGAAGTCAGGAGGATCTGAGTTCAAATCTAGTCTCAGACACTTAACACTTCCTAGCTGTGTGATCCTGGACAAGTCACTTAACTCTTATTGCCTCAGCCAAATATATATAATCTTTATAATGATAATTCTTATTTGAATCTATATATCTAGTCCTAATATCTTTTTTGTTGTTTTCTGGTCCTACATGACCAAGTCTTTATTAGATATTTTGAAGTGGAAATTCTATAATCATCTTAAACTCAAAATGTCCAAAACAGAATTCATTGTCTTCCCAAAATCTTTCTTGTTTCTGAACTTCCCCATCACTACTGAGGGATTGCCATTCTTCTAAGTCACCTAGGTCTCAGCCTTCACTTTACACTTTTCCTCACCCCATATATCTAATTGGTTGCCAGGCCTTGTTAATTGTACCTTTGTAATATCTCTTATATCTAGCTCCCTTTCTCTACTTATAGTCACTAAGCTATTTCAAGTCTTCATCTTTGTTTGGCAAGAGATCAGTGGATAGATTTCAGGAACCCATGAATTTTGATGGGAAAATTTATATCTGATATTTAAGAGTTCCTTTGTTTATACATTTAAAAATATTATATATATGCATATATAATATTTAAATGTATAAAACATATATATATATTCTGAGAAACTTACTAAATTATCACAGGGGATCATGACACCAAGAAGATTAAGAATTCTTTTTCTATATGAAACTTTTCCTGATTTCCCTAGATATTTCCCCACATAAATTACCTCAGACTTATTTTGTATATTTCTTGTAAATGTATGTGCTTTTCCTAATATAACACATGCCCCTTGAGAGAATTGTTTATTTTCTTTTTGTCTCTCATATCACCATTGCCTATCACAGTATCAAGTGCGTAATAGCTAATTAATAAGTGCTTGTTGATTGATTAATCCATTGATTGCTCAGGGTAACAGGTTCCTAGGATCATAGAATTATTCATCAGGAGCTTGAGTGGAACTTAGAGGCCTCTAGTCCAGGACGTCTTCAACTTTTTCCACTCATGATCCTTTCTTGCCTGAGAAATTTTTACACGACCTCAGGTACATAGGTATATAAAATAGGTATGCAAATCAAACATTTAGTGATAAATAATTTTGTCATAATTTTGTGACTCCCACATTATGAGACCCCAAATGGGGTCATGAAGAAGTTGGTTTATACTGCATTCATCAAGACCACTACTAAGTGAATGAAATCTTTTGGAGATGTGTTAGAGGGCAGCATCTGGAAAATAATACCCTCATTCCTCTATCTCCCGGCTACTAATGTACCTTGAATCTGAATCAAGATTGAATTTCCAGGGCCTGGGAAAAAAATACCTTTTTTACTTAGGTCTTGAAAGTCAGCCTCTCCCATGGCCCCCAGTATAAAGCAGGAAGCAGTGACCTGCCCATAGAAAGAAGCTCATAAAAGCTAGAAGAAAGCATTCTTTAACTGAAGGTCAGACAGCTCCTAGAGACCCAACATTGAAGCACAAGAGGAAAGATGTGAGACCCAGATCTTGAAAAAAGAAAAAGGGGAGAAAAAGGTACATATCAATCTGATATTTAATCGCTGGGGCTACCCTTAGGCAAACTGGCATCAAAGGAGAGCCTGTTAGTTCTTTTTTTCCCCTAACATAATGTAACTCTCTCAGTTCCCAGATAGAGCAGAAATAAAGATTTGTTGGCTTTATGGAATCATAGATTCTAAGAGTTAAAAGGGATGTTCCAGGTCACTTAGTTCAGTTACCTTCTCATACAGTTCAGAAATTTGTTCTCTGAGTACCCTTTCCTGAGCACCTCTTATTACCCAGCCAGCCATCAAACAACAAGTATTCATTAAGTATCCATTATGTGCCAGGAACTGTGCTAGGCTCTGGGTACAAAGACAAGAAAACCAAGCAATTCCTGCTCTTAAGGAAGCTTACATTTTATCATGGGATGTCGACATAGTGTACAAATTTACAACATGTAAACGTGGAATAAATAAAGATATGGGGATTGGACCTGTGATTTCTTCAGAATAGGAAATATCTAGTTGCAGAAATTATCTCTACCAATGTAAGACATCAGTTTCTCTATTTTCAGAAGTATTGAAAGGTTAAGTTACTTGCTCAAGTAATTATTAGGAGTCAGAAAGAGGTAGGGTTGTGTAGTGAACAGAGAACTGGCCTCAGACCAAGAAGACCCATGTCTCATGTCTCAAATCTGATGCAATGAATGCATACAGAATAAATGTAGAGTCATTAAGAAGGGAAGGCACATTCTCCAATTGTTAAGTGGTCAAAGGATATGAACAGATGATTTTCAGATGAAGAAATTAAAATTATCTCTAGTCATATAAAAAGGTGCTCCAAATCACTATTGATCAGAGAAATGCAAATTAAGACAATGCTGAGGTACCACTACATACCTGTCAGATTGGCTAAAATGACAGGAAAAGATAATGATGAATGTTGGAGGGGATGTGGGAAAACTGGGACACTGATACATTGTTGGTGGAACTGTGAATGGATCCAACCACTCTGGAGAGCAATTTGGAACTGTGCTCAAAAAGTTATCAAACTGTGCATACCCTTTGACCTATTGGGCTTATATCCCAAAGAAATCTTAAAGGAAGGAAAGGGCCCTGCATGTGCAAAAATGTTTGTGGCAGCCCTTTTTGTAGTGGCAAGAAACTGGAAATTGAAAGGATGCCCATCAATTGGAGAATGGCTGAATAAATTATGGTATATGAATGTTATGGAATATTATTGCTCTGTAAGAAATGACCAGCAGGACGATTTCAGAGAGGCCTGGAGAGACTTGCATGAACTGATGCTGAGTGAAATGAGCAGAACTAGGCGATTACTGTATACAGCAACAGCAATATTATACAACAATCAATTCTGATGGGCATAGCTCTTTCCAACAATGAGATGATTGAGGCCAGTTTCAATGATCTTATGATAAAAAGAGTCATTTAGATCCAAAGAGAGGACTGTGAGAAGTGAGTGTGGATCACAACACAACATTCTCATTCTTTTTGTTGTTGTTCACTTGTATTTTGTTTTCTTACACATTTTATTTCCTTTTTGATCTGATTTTTCTTATGCAGCAAGATAATTGTATAAATATGTTTACATATATTGGATTTAACATATATTTTAACATGTATAACATATATCGGATTGCTTGCCATCTAGGTAAGGGGGTGGAAGAAAGGAGGGGAAAATTTGGAACATAAGGCTATGCAAGGGTCAATATTGAAAAATTATCCATGCATATGTTTTGAAAATAAAAAGCTTTAATAAAAAAACTGACTTACCTTATAGGTAGGTGATACTTGTGAAAGATATTATCTCAACTAATCTCTTCCCAGACAAGCCATGGCCCTGGACCTGAGTAAATAAATAAATGAATAAATATTGGGGGGGAGGCAGCTAGATGGCACAGTGGATAGAGCACCAGCCCTGAAGTCAGGAAGATCTGAGTTCAAATCTGGTCTCAGACACTTAACACTTCCTAGTTGTGTAATCCTGGGCAAGTCACTTAACCCCAATTGCCTCAGCAAACAAATAAATAGATAAATATTGGGGAAAGGAGAAGGAGGAAGAAGAGGAAGAGAGGAGGAGGAGGAAGAAGAAGAAAAAGGGAAGGCACCAGAATTGGCTGAGGAGGTAGGAATCAGAAAAGGCTTTCTGTAGAAGTTGATTTTAAAGCTGAATCTCAAAGGAAATGATGGATTTTTAAAAGCTGGAACTGAGAAGTTAATGCTTTGCATTAGGGGAACAGACCAGGTGAAGGCACAGGGACAGAAAATCATCTGTTGGATATGTAGGATAGAGGGGAGAATAATTTGGCTGAATTGCAAAAGTAAGGGAAGATCAACAATGAGGCTGGAAAGATAGGTGGGGGAGAGTTGGTGAACGGTTTTAAAAGTTTAACAGAGAGCATATAATTGCTTCTAGAGGCATTAGGGAGACACTTGGGTCTATTCAGTAGATGAGGGATGTGGTCAGGAAAAGCACATTGGGATCTATGTGGAAGATGGATTGGAATAGGGAACCATTTTGATGTCCAAGCCACAGGTGATGAAGACCTAATCTAGAGCAGTGGCTGTGAAGAGAAGTAGTGATTTATGAGATGTTGGAGAAACAGAAACATTGGCAACTGATTGAATACGTGAGTTAAGGAAGCATAAATACCTAAGGATAAAGCCAATGTTATGGTAGATTTGAAGGAAGATTCATCCTCTTGAGTTGAAATCTAAACTCAGATATTTAATAGCTGTGTGACCCTTGGCATGTCACTGAACCCTATTAGCCTCAGTTTCCTCATCTGTAAAATTAACTGGAAAAGGAAATGGCAAACCACTCTAGTATTTTTTTTGCCAAGAAACCACAAATGAAATCATGAAGAGTCAGACATGAATGAAATTAGCTACACATGACAGGAAACAGAGACACAATTTTATAGAAGATATAGACACTAAAGGAGTGGAATCTCTGGCAGCTCAAAAGAGTGGGACCTCTGGCAGCAAAGAAAAGAACCAACTAGGTACTCAAGAGTAAATTGGCCTGCATAGCAAGAATTAAGCTGTGTACAGGAGGAGACCTAAGAGTCCAACTGTGTGATCTTCTTGGCTAAGATATAACCCTTAACGGGATCAGTACGATGACTCCCCAAGGGAAAAAAGGGACATTAAGATCCTCTAGTGCCAGAAACGAGTAGTCTTGGCTACATCTTGTACCTCAGTTCTACCATGTTCTAAGTTTTTGCCCACTCTTCTAAAAATACTGTTCTTGTGGGAGAATTCATTTCAGGCTTCCAGGGATTCAATCCATTTATGTGAGTGCAAATTGGGAGAGGAACCCACAGAAGGTGTTACCTAGGTAAGATGATTTCAGTTTTTTTTTTCAGTTGCCATGGCAAGACACTAACACAACCAGCTTATAGTTCAGAGCTTTTTCCAACAAACTTTATAGCCAGATTTTCCCCATTAATTCCTCAGAAGGGCAACCATTATAGTGATGGGAGTAGTGACGTTAGCATCCATGCATTTCTTGGCATAAAGAACTCCCTTTACCAATGGAGATTAACAATAATTCTGCAACAGAGCCTGAAAAAATGTCTGATCTCCTGAATGTTCATTGATTCGCTCAGTTATAATGAGATTGCGTCAGATAGAGGACTTAACTCTCTAAGTATCTTTACATCTACCTGTCTGTCTATCCATCTATCTAATTTCTCAGGCTAGTCTCTGGCCATTATGCCAGGCTGTCTTTATGAGACACATGTGTGTGCAAAAATTAAATGTCAGCTTCTTAAATGGAGGAAGTATAAGGTAATAACTCACCTCCCTATATTACTTTTCAGGCTTGAAAATTCAACCAACTCTCTGAGATTTGGGATATTAATATCATCATCCCCATTTCCTAATAATTAAAATTATCTTTAAAATAAGGTAGGGCAGCAAGGTGGTACAATGGATAGAGTGCCAGCTCTGGAGGCAGGAGCCTCCATCTTCCTGAGTTCAAATCTGTCCTCAAACATTTACTAGCTGTGTGACCCTGAGTAAGTCACTTAATTCAGTTCCCTCAATGGAAAATAAGCTGGAAAAAGAAATGGCAAATCATTCCAGTATTTTTGCCAAGAAAACCCCAAAAGAGGTCATAAAGAGAAGGAACAACAATCAAAAAAATAAGGGAGGGAGCTTCTGCTCCCTGAAGGCCTTCAAGCCAATGATTAATGACCACTGCTCAGGGATGTTAAAGAAGCTGAAGCTCTTGCTTCAGGCACAGCTGAAGCTGGTTGTTGAGGTCCCTTCCACCTCCATCCAGTGTTCTGTGAAAATGTGACTCCCCAAATAGCCAGGTGGGATATCTGGTTAGTAATGAAAACTCACACTTTCAGTTAATATGCCCCCAAAGGTGTGAGAGAACAAGATGTCTCTTCTTAAATCAAAGAAAGAAGTCAATAGTTGAAATCCAGGTAAGCAAACAGTGGCTCTCTTGCCCAAGTTTGGGGAAATATTTTAAGTATTCTTTCCCTAAGATAATAAAGGAGCTTGTGAAACCTCCATGATATGCATTACACCACAAGAATTCTTACAACAAACACAAGCAAAATACCTGCTCACCCCAGCCGTGGCCCTGCACACACATTATCTGTGGGTGTCCCCAACAACAAAATTAAGCGCAGGGACAGGAAACAGAGAGCAGAAGGAGGATAGACAGTTGCAATCTCATTATCAATAGCTGGTATATTATTGCCATAGTACCCTACTGTTTTAATATTTCAGCCCACTATGCTGTTTTTCAAATACAGTGTTTGCAACAAGGAATTATCAATTGCAAAAATGCATAGGCTTTACTATTGTTAGGATACTGAGCTGCAGATGAAAACCACTCTTCTTGTTTAGGTAAGAGCCCCCTGGCCTCCCCATTCCCCCAAATCAGTGGTTCTTCTACTTCTTGATCTCTC
>JAJPUD010010575.1:0-22201 GCA_023553655.1 Myrmecobius fasciatus | reverse complement strand
AGGAAGGGAGGAAGGGAGGAAGGAAGGAAGGAAGGAAAAGAAGGAAGGAAGGAAGGAAAGAAGGAAAGAAGAAAGAGAAAGGAAGGAAGAAAGGAAGAAAAAAGAGAGGAAAAAAAAGAAAGAAAGAGAGGGAAGGAGGGAGAGAGGGAAGGAAGGAAGAAAAAAGAAAAGAAGAAAGAAGAGAGGAAAGGAGGAACAACGGAAGGGAGGGAGGAATGAAGGAACAAAGGAATCAATCAAGCAACCTTTATTAAGCTCCAAAGTTAAGTACTTTGTGTGGTTTTAAGAATGTGAAAATAAAAATACAATAATCTCTATGCTCAAGGAGAGTCTGTCAATCAAAAAAGACAACATGTACATATATTAATATGGTAAAATTTATTTAAAATAAATATGTGGTAATGGGGACCAGAAAAGGCACTTGGAAGAGTTTCCATGAGCACATTGTCTTATTGTCTTCCCCTCATATCTTTGGGTTTTTTAAGTTAAGCTGTAAACTTCCCTGATGTGAGTGAATACAGACTGAATAATTCCTTTACTGTTCTGACTCTTCTGTAGAAACTTCCAGGTCCTCAAAGGCCATTTCAGTAAACTCAGATCATGGAGAAGTTTTCTGGGAAGAATAAGAGGCCTATTCAGTAAACTTCATGTAATCCTCAAAGGAAGTGGAGGCTGGAGGCTAAAAGAGACAATCCATATTTCCTTCCATCCTCAGATAGCCACTTACTCCACTGGGGAGGCTGACTAGGCAGCTAAAATCCCAGTCCCAGGATCTGTACATCCTTTATCACTAGCTTATTTCAGATTGAAATAAGCTTCTAGCACAGGTGTAGAGGCAGGATGATGTTGGGGAAAGATGTCTGGATTTAGACCAGGGTTCAAATCCTGGCTCCGTTTATTACAGCTGAATCTCTCTGTGCCTCAGTCACTTCATCTGTAAAAAATAAAATACATATGATTACTCAGGTCTCTCCAGTCTCAAATACTATAACCCCAGGTCTCCCTACTAGTAAGTCCTCTTCCTTCAAAGCTAGGGTTTGTTCTCTCCTGCCACATTCCCTGACTTAGCAAATCTCTGCCACAGGTTTCTCAGACATTTATTTTGTGTTTCCTGACACCATTTATATAATTTTAGTTAGCATTCCATTTTTTTTAAAAAACATGGTTCTCTTCATCTAATAACCTTGAATATATTTGTGTTTTACCTACACATTTGCCACCACCAGTTATATAGTTTCTAGGCAAAAAGTGGCTCACTGAAATTGATCTTCATTAATCATTCAATCAATACACAAATAATTTTTAAAAAACACTCATGTTCCAGGCAAAATACAAGGCATTGAAAATAGAAAGATAAAAGATGAAGCATTCTCTATCTTCAACTGTTTTATAGACGTCCACATATCAATAGTAAGTCTTCCATTAGAAGGACAGGGAATGTCTTTGGCCTTTTCTCTGTATCCCCAAAATTTAGCACAGTGCTTGGCACATAGTAGGTGCTTAATAAATGTAGTGACTTGACTGCATTTATTAAGTGTCTACTACATGGCTGGCTAAGCGCTAGGGATACAAAAAAAAAAGACAAAATACATTCCCTGCTCTCAAGGAACTGACAGTCTAAGGGGGATTTAACATGAAAACAAAAATCTAAAAAGAAGCTAAACACAGGATAAACTGGAGATAATCCACAGAGAGAAAGCTCTAGCATTAAAACAAATGAGGAAAGGCTTCCTAGGAAAGATGGAATTTTAGCTGGGACTTGAAGGAATCTGGGAGGCAGATAATTCCAGGCACGGAGGACAACTAGTTAAAATACATTTAGTAAGAATTAGAATGTCTGGTGGGAAAAACAATATGGAGGTAATTTCCTTGGATTGTAGAGTACATAAAGAGGAGTAAAGATATGAATGGAACAATCAGGTAGCATAGCGGATAGTTAGGAAGATCTGAATTCAAATCTAGCCTAATCTAGCCAACATCTACCAAGTCACTTAATTCAGTTTACCTCAGTTTCCTCATCTGCAAAATGACCTGGAGAAGGAAATGGCAAATCACGCCAGTCTCTTTGCCAAGAAAGTCCCAAAATGGAGTCACAAAGAATTGGCTAGAACTGAACAACAATAACAAGGGTAAAAAGTGTGGAAAAGTAGGGAGGGTCCAGGTAATGAAAGATTTTTAAAACCAGAGGATTTTTCATTGATCCTGGAGGTAACAGGAAGACATATTTGACAACTAAGTGGTAAGAGGACTCCGAGTCTGTTCCATCATCTCTAAAATTAGGATGATGGAGTCCACAATAATTCAAAATTTTTTCTCAGATTTAGGATCCAATGAATCCAAAAGGAGCTCTATATTGATTTGTGAAAGCAACTCACACTATTCATGCTGTCACCTGCTCCATCCACCACTCACTATAGAATGTCTTTGAATCCCCTAATTACCTTGGGTTCAGTGAGGTGTTTGAGATTATCCTAATTATACAAATATGAGTTGAGACACCATTGCAACAGCAATTCTCTATTCGCAGATCTTCTAGGAAGTACAGATCAAGTTGTATTTAATTAAGACAGAATAGCAAGGTAACTCATAAGAAAATACAGATCAAGCTGTATTTAATTAAGACAGAATAACAAGATAACTCATAAGAAAATACAGATCAAGCTGTATTTAATTAAGACAGAATAGCAAGGTAACTCATAAGAAAATACAGATCAAGCTGTATTTGATTAAGACAGAATAGCAAGGTAACTCATAAGAAAAAAATGAATAAGAAAATCATTGTTATTCTTCCCTTACCCTTTCACAAAATAGGTGTAACTATCTATGTGTCCAATGGGTAAATAACAACATCCAAGGAAACTCAGTCAGAGGTGACTTACATTATTAGATATTCCCTGGGGCAAACTGGGAAAGAGAAGTAAATAAGCTTTTATTAAATACTTACTATCTCACTTAATCCTTAAGACAACCCCATGAGGGGTAAGTCATTATCTCCATTTTATACTTGAGGAAACTGAGGCAGACAAAAGTTAAGTGAATTAATTGCTAGGAAGTGTTTAAAGCTGAATTAGAACTCATATCTTCATAATTCTAGGTCCAGTTGTTCCCTAACTCTGCCTTCTCAGGTAATCTTGCCTAATTAAAGGAACATCAGGGTTCCACTGGGACTCCTGGGTTTGGAGAATCTTTTACAATTTTCAGCTATATGGCCCTTCTTTCTCTTACTCCCTCTGCAAAAGGCCCTTTTTCCAGTTACATAAACCACTTCGATTTATTCTTAGCCAACAGAAAACAGACATCATGGAAAGTAGGGTCACAATGGGTAAGAGCTCTAGATGTGGGAGCCAGGAAGATCTGAGTTCAAATAGTGCCTCAGACACTTACTAGCTATGTAACTCAAAGTAAATCATGATCTTTCTCAGTTTTGCTTTCTTTAACTATAAAAAGTCCTTACCTCAAGCATTACAGGTAATGGAGATAAGAAAGGATAGTTCCATCCTCAATTCCCTACACATACAAAAGAAGGAAAATTTCAATTAATTTCTACAGCCACTAATTGAACACCTTTCTACATCCCCAGATATTGTGCTAGGTACTTGGAATATGGAGACAACAAGAAAACAAAGCTCCTTGAGGAGCTTATATCCTATTGGACCAAGGGCCATTAATCAAACAGGCATTGAAGATAATAGATTTAGTTCTGGGAGGGATTTTAGAGGCCATTTAGACCAAATCCTTGACTTTCTAGTTGAGAAAACTGAGGACCAGAGCAATGAAGGGACTCACTCAAAGTTTGAGGACCTGGATAGGAATCCTGTGTGACCCTGAATAAGTGACCAAACCAGGATTGGAGCCCCCATGCACTTTCCATTGATTTATTGCGCCTTTTGTATTATAGGGTGCCTTCAAGCTTAGGGTGAATATATTTTGTTCCATGTGCCATGATAAATTCTGCCAGCTGTGATGTATGTCCCTGTTAGAGGCTCCTTTCTTCCAACAACACATCACAGAAGCACTGACACACTTTGCCAGAAGCACCCAAAGGCCTTTTCCTTTCCACCAAAATCAAGGACACATAAAGCCAAAGTACAGAAAATCGTTCTGATGCCCAGGCAGGCGTAAGATCAGAGCTATCTTTGAAACAAAGTGGGAAGATATCAGCCAGAGCCAGGGGAGTTTTAAAGACTATGAGGCTGCAAGGTCCATAGTCTCTAGAATGGCAGTGCCCAAATGTGCTCACTGCAGACATCAGAAGCCATCCCCTGCCCCAAAAAAGGGGGACTTCAGCTGCTACACTTTGCACAGACACAGCAAAAAGGTCCTCATTTGGCTCAGAGCTTCCCCTTCATTTACCCTAGCATAGACTCAGATATGTGGTTTCCTTCCTTACCCTATTCATATTCATGGAAGCTCTATCCCTAGATTAAGAGGATAAAAATTGGTTTCCACCTCCAAGAAGCCTCCCCCAATGATTCTGACCTCTGCTAATCTCTTTCTGTCCCTCAGCTCCTGGAATATAGAGTTTGCTCCACATCATTTAGCACCTGGTGTGTGTGTGTGTGTGTGTGTGTGTGTGTGTGTGTGTGTGTGTGTGACTACTTTGGAACCATTGCATGTGTTAGAGCCATCCTTTTGATGAGAGTGTAAGCTTCTAGAGAGCAAGAACTGTGCCATATACTTCATTTATATCCCTACCCCCAAAACAAGTGCAGTGGGAGCTCAATACAGATAGCTGCATCAAGGATACTCAGTGCACAATCACTAACCAATCAATAAGCATTTCTTAAGTACCATGAGCTAGGCATTGTGCTGGAATACAAAAAATAAGGAAAATACAATTATTTACCTCAAATAGCTCATAAAAGTATCAAAAGAACTGCTTGAGAGAGTAAAATGATATTTCCTATAGATGATAGTTTATTAAGGAAGGTTGTTTATGAAGTAGTTTATTAAGGTAGTTTATATATAATTTTCAAAATATTAAAATATTTTAAAAGGAAAGGGAGCAAAGGCAAAAAAGAATGGGGAAGAAAGAATGAAAAGAAAGAGAAGGAAGGAGAAAAGGTAAGAGAGAAGAAAGAAAGAGAAGTGGCAGGGATATAAGGAAGAGGAAGGAAAGAAATAAACTTTGGATAGGAAAAAATAAGCTGAAGAGATATTATACCTTAGCAAATGTTTTCTAAAAGATAAGAAATATATTCACTGAATGATTTTTAAAATCATTTTCATAAAAAGATTTAATCTTAAACTTAGTAGGAAGTCAGTGAAGGGGGCTCTGGGCCAAAGTTTGTGTGTATGTATACATATAGATGTGTACATGTGTGTATATGTTCATATATACATGTATACATGCCTACATAAACATATGCCTCTATGAATGAAAATGCACGTGTGGATATTTGTGTACATCTATAAGTCTTGTATACATATACATATAATACATGTATTTCATATTTACTTAACCATGTTGATGTTGTTTTCCCCAAGAGAAGGTAAACTTCTTGTGGGGGATTGTTTTGCTTTTGTATTTGTATTCCCAGGTTCTAACACAGTGCTATAGAAGGAAGCTTAGCAAGTGTTTGTTGAATTAAACTGTATTGAACTGAAGGGAAGGAAGACAGGAAGGAAATGAGATAGAAGGAAAATATGGCATTTACTGAAAAGAAACCAGGTTCCTTACTTAGCACCCCCTCTCTCCATTTACTCTCCTTCTACTTAAGTGCCTTTTCTCTTCTTCCCTTATAGTCCAGATGACTTGCCTGGTACACCTGCAGTCACTGAAGTGTTTCATAAGCTGAGGTTTTGCCTCTTGAAATGCTCAAATATTTGCTGCTGTTTAGTGATTTGCTCTTTCTTTCTCCAGCTCATTTTACAGATGAGGAAACTGAGGCATACAGGATTAAGTGACTTGTCCATGGTCACACAGTTAATACATATCTAAAGCTAAATTTGAACTCAGGATGAGTCTTCTTAACTTCAGGTCCCAAACTCTATACATTGTGCCATCTAGATGCCCAAAATTTAGATATCTCCTGCTTTGCTTCTCCTCCACACTTCAGAGAGCATTAGTTCCCCAATGTTAATTACAAATCTCTCCTCTTTGGGCACAGAGTAGAGTAGATGTTTCAAACAGCGTTTATGCTTGGCAATCACCTGCAAGATCACGTATAAAACAATCGCAAAAAGCAAATCATCTTTTGAACACAATTTTTTAAATACTTCAGTGAATAGAATTCTTATAGCAAACATTTCCATAGCTATCTATCCAGAAACAAAGGAAATCTACAACAGATTCGTTCTGTGATATATATTATAAAATCATCTTTTAGTGATGAATCAATTCAATCAGTACCAACAAGCATTTATGATGTGTCTACTGTTTTCAAAGTACTATGCTAATCACATAAAAACAATGAAACAGGGCAGCTAGGTGGCGCAGTGGTTAGAGCACCAGCCCTGAAGTCAGGAGGACCTGAGTTCAAATCTGGTCTCAGACACTTAACATTCCCTAGCTGTGTGACCCTGGGCAAGTCACTTAACCCCAATTGCCTCAGCAAAAAGAAAAAAAAAACAAAAAACAATGAAACAATCCATACCCTCAAGGAGCTGGCAATCTGTTGAGACAATGTATAACATGACTATAACATGTATAAACAACACGTATAAAATGAGTACATGAAAAATATATGGAGAATCAAAACAAAGCAATTTGGGGGCAAGAGAGAGAAGTTAGAACCTAAAATGAACCTTGATGAAACCTAGGAATTTCAAGAGATGGAGAAGAGAGAATACATTTTAGACATAAAGAATTTAGCCTGTACAAAGGGGTGTAGATAAAAGTGTTCCCAATGTTGAGTTTGGGAAACAGCTTTATCTGTGAGTACGCGAAGGGGAATAGTGTAAATTAATTAAATATTAATTTAGGTAATTTATTAATTATAATTAATTAATAAACTGGGATAGTAGGCTCAAGTGAGATGGCAAAGGAATTTAAATGTCAAACTAGAGAATTTGTATATTATCATAGAAGCAATAGGACATCACTAAGAGAACTTGAGAAAGGGAGGAACATAATCAAAGTCGTACTTTAGGGACAATACTTTGGCAGCCACATGGAGAATGTTTTGCACAGAGGAGAGACTGGAAGCCAGGAGTGAATTAGGAAGATGTTCAATAGTCTGGGGCGAAGAGTGACAAAAACCTGAGTGAGGTATTGTGACTAAGTCACGATAATAACAATTCATATTTATATCAACCAAATCAACAAGCATTTATTGTTTACCAGGCTCTGTATTAGGCTTTGTAAGATCATGCTTTAAGAATAATAGGGGGCAGCTAGATGGTGCAATGGATAGAGCACCAGCCCTGAAGTCAGAAGGACCTGAATTCAAATCTGGACTCAGACACTTAACACTTCCTAGCTGTGTGACTCTGGGCAAGTCACTTAACCCCAATTGCCTCAGGGAAAAAACAGAATAATAGGACCTCAAGCATGTTGGGGAAGTAAGAGTAGGAAGGGATCAGGGAAGTACATATTCATGTGGCCCCTATAAAACAGAATGATGGAGACTGGTGGGGTTCCTGAGTTCTAGAACCAAAACAATTTAAAATAAAACATTAAGCAATAATTTAATCTAATTCTCTCCCAAGGAACAGGGATCTAGAGATGACACAAAGTTATATTACTGGAGTACATGGAAAAGTCAAGCATAAATTCAGTATAGAGAAAAAAGCACTGACTTAGAAGGCCATAGACCTGGGGTAGAAGACTGGCTCTGTTATTTGCTGTGCAGTCTCCAGGGGCCTATTTACCTTCTGGGTTTTGTTTTAAATGTCTTCAATGATTTCTATGATACTTTCCAGCTCTAATCCCATAAGGATTCCTCCCACTTAGCTCTAGTTCCATGCTTTTACTACATTTCCACTCTTAAACCACTTTTCACATGACTTTGTCCCAGTCATTTACTTTTTTTCTTCCCTAATTATAAGACAAAGAGAGCACTCTTTCCCTTACTGCTCTTTATGAGAGTATGTATGATTCTCTGCATTATTAAATAAAAGCTGTAAAGTGCTTTGAGCTTTCTAGAGGGAATCTAATACATTCAAGATAATTTGATTAAGAGAGCTGGCTTATTCTGGTGTAAGGACAAGAGCTCATGGGGTTAGCTCTAGGCCTGATTTTATGACATGTCACTTAATTTTGCAATTTTTCCATTATATCTTCGTCTAATACCTTTGCCAATGGAGAGAAATTTAGAGGCTCTTGTTAGAAAGTTAAGAAGGAATCCTGGGAAACTTTGGATGAAAAGGGTTAAAAAAGGAGTTATGAATTATTTTCATATATTGATCATGAGGTTAGAAATATAGATATTTAACAACAAAAGTATACCTCAAACTTTGTTAGTACTATAAGATATAACTGTGAGCCATATTCTTATATTTCCAAAGGCCCCACTTTGGGGAGGGGGGAATGAGCCAAAGAATAATACTTGAGAAACCTCTAATATTGAATTGAGTGAATTTAAATCCAGATCTAGAGTTCTGGGTCACAGGTGGCAAATATGGCTATTGTGATGTTATCTTTTGGTATTGTTTTATATATTCCAAAATCTTTCATTACATAATAATGTCCTTTGTATTTGTTTATCAATTTGCATGTTTATTCCTTTTATCCTAATTAATCAATAAACTAGCATTTATTTTAAGCATCTCCTAGTTCTAGATACTGTGCTAACCTCTAAGGATACCAAGCCAAGAACTGTCCTCAAGCAGCTTACATTCCAGATATACACACTATATCAGTGTATATATGGTATATACAAATCTTTTACAGATGGGTACTCTAGTACATGGGCTCTTAATCTTTTTTTTTCTAGGATGGACACCTGTAGCAGACTGAGGAAGCCTGTGGACCTCATCTCAGAGTAATGTTTTTAAATAATTAATGTGATTGTTTAGTTGTTTTTGGCCATGTCCAACTTTCTGTGATCCTATTTGGGGTTTTCTTGGCAAAGATACTGAAGTAGTTTGCCATTTCCTTTTCCAGGTCATTTTACAAATGAAGAAACTGAGACAAACAGCTGACTTGCTAAGTGTCACACAGCTAGTAAGGGTCTGAGTAAGAAGTGAGTCCTGATTCCACATGTAGTACCCTATCCACTATCCCATCTAAGTTTCCTTCAATTTAAATAATTGAAGGAAATGCCAAATTTCAGTTAGAGATTGGTGGGAATAAAGATACAATATTTTCTCTCCAGGTTCACTAATCTCTCAAGTCTTTCCACAGACACCTTGTTAGTCAATGAACCCCCAAATTAAGAACCCATGTTTTATACTGGACTAGGAAAGACTTCAAAAAGAAATTGGTGCTTAAGCTGAGTTTAAAGAAAACCAGGGATTTCAGGGGGAGAGGAAGTACAGAAAGAGAATGAGGGGACGCCGTGACCAAGACAGGAGATAGATCATTGTGTATAAGGAACAGTAAGAAGACCAAGCATAACTCAACCATAGAGTATATGGAGAGGAATGAGTTATGTGCAAGAAGGCAGAAAAGATAGGAAAGGGATGTTGTGAAGAGCTTTAAATGGCCCAGAAGAGTTTCAATTAGGTCTTAAGGATAACAGGTCTCCACTGGAGATTATTGAGCACTCACCATGGTACATTGCAAATGAGTCCTGCTTAAGAACTGTTTGTTAAATCGAATTGGAGGCAAATAAAGCAGTGAGTTCTTGAGATAGGTTCTTCTTGATCACTGATGCTCAAAGTTGAAGGCAAAGACATGTAGCTAGACTTGGTGGAACTTTGTCTGTGTGACAACTGATAGCAGCTCTCTGGAGACCTCTCATCTTTTTTTGTTTTTTGTTTCTTCCCCACTAAGAACAATGAAACAAAAATATTTTTTTAAATCCCAAATCTTTGTTCCCTGCCCCCCGAGTTGCTCTTCAATAAGGGTACAGTGAGAAGCTATATCTGCCATGTCCTTCCTGCAAATTCTTCACTCTGAACCACTCAACAAACTGGGGGTGCTTTTTATATTCCCTTGACAAAGTACTGAGTTTTTCCATTGGATATCTTTTTCTCTGCCCCATCTTTTTTTTTCAGTCACATGTTTTTTTGACTTTACTCTTTCCTATTTCATCAAGTTTTTACATTCTAAGCTTAAATTTTGGATAAAAAAATTTAGATATATTTTATGGGCAGCTAATGGTGCTCTAGTAGGTAGAGCACCTACACCTCTACAATCAGAATCTGGAATCAGGAAGACTTGAATTCAAATTTGGCCTCAGACTCTTACTAGCTCTCTCTCTATATATGTTTTACTTCCTTCTCTCCTTTGAATCTAGACTAGGCAGTCAGTAGGGGTACAGTAGAAAAAGAGATTAGAATTGAGATCGGAAGAGATGGGTTCAAATTTTGATTCTTCCACTAGTTGTGTGACCTTTAACAAGTCAGTTGACTCACCATACCTTCAGTTTCTTCATCTGTAAAACAGGAGGTTGTACTAAAAGACTTCTAGGATCTCTTTTAACTCTAGATTTATAAGTCTAAATCCCCCCAAATTGTAGCTTTGAAAAATGCACTTATGTCGATGGTTTCCCCACATGATCTGGGAAGAATTTAGAATCTCATAAGAAGCAACAGTCTCTCCCAGCAAGCTACCTGTTCCCAAAGCCTGACTCAATTGCACCTCTCAGCTTCAAGGAAGATGCTCTCTCTAGAAATAGCAGGATGAAGGTCTTTTCACCACAGCATAAATTAAACAATCAATCTCCACGTTTATCTAGAAATTGAAATCAGCTTTGGTGGGCAAACATAAAACTTCCCATAACCGTTGCAAGGGGTTCTGTTAATATATCCTGAGTTGATGAGAGGAAAAGAAATCTCCCCTCATTATTGTATTATAGAATAGTATTGTATTGCATCATATCGTATTGTATCATATTATATAGTATGGTATAGTATTGTATGGTATGATATGGTATGGTATGGTATAATATAGTATATTAGGAAGAAGAGTGACCATTTCAGCAGCTCTGGGAAGCTACTCACAAGGTAGCCAGCAAATGATTTAATGATTGATTAATGATTGTGTGTGTGCGTGTTACTCTCTCTCTCTGTGTATATATATATATATATATATTTGTATGTGTATGTATATATGTATATATACATGTATGTATGTGTGTATGTATGTATGTATGTATGTATATCACCAGGCCTAAAAGTTCTCTGCACTACATCCAAGCCCATGTCCGTTGTAGACATCCTTCATTATCACTTCAAGAGCAGTCAATCCAGGGGGTTGGAAGCTCAGACTCGCAGTATTTATTTCTTCCATGTAACACTTTGTGCAAAAATAATGAGTTTGGGCCTCGGAGCCCCCACCCCAATATTTTAGCAAAACAATCCGTTGTTGGTCTTGCCTTGAGGCAAAGCTTATTTGGTATCTCAAACATTTGATGCCCTGTTTTTCAGCAGCCTCAAAAGGGAGGATTTGCAACTGACTGTTCATGAATCATTATCAGTCGTGTAATCTTTCTTTCCCCCACTCCTCCAGTTCTCTCTCTTCCTCCTCCATCTGTCTGTCTGTCTCTCCCTCTCACACACACACAGACATACACAGAGAGACATTTACAATGGGATAAAAGAAAACACATCAACGGAAAGATGGTCTTTTCTGGGTAACGCTGTGTGCATTTTCAATTTCTTATTCTACGAGGCGGCGTTGGCTCTGCAACTCGGAGGGCGGATTAATGCTTTTCCTGCACTTCAGCGTATCAGAACACGGATTTGCAGACAACAGCTGCAGCAAATTCCCCTGACTGAGAAGAATTACAAGTATTATCACCTAGATCATTAAACCGGCTTCATAGATTGCAGAATGCCTTCAATCAATTCATCTAAGATAACTTGAAGCCAGCTGGACCCCCTCAGCGAGAACTTGACTTAATTGGCCAATAAGTGGCTGGGAAAGGCGCGTGCTATTTGATAAAATTACGGAGGGAGCGAGTGATTACAGCTCGGGGCCGCGCCGGGGGGGAGGCTGCGGGTCAGCTCTTTGGGGGAGGGCGAAGTTAATGTCCACTATTAAGGTCCTCGGTGAAAAATGGGGGCTCGGCCTGAGCTCAGATGGAGAGAGGATCCGGGTCAGGCGGGAGCTGACGGAGGAGGTGCGAGACGCGCATTTATCATCTGTTTGGCCTCATTTCTGCCTCGGTAATAGTCCCACGCTAACAACTCCCGCGACTTTCCGCGTTTCCCGTCTCCCCTTCGTTTTATTGGCACAACAAAAATATGATCTCAGCCAAGCGATCCGTCTGTGAAGGGAAAAACCACTTTTTCCTCAATAATGTCCCAGGAGTCTCTTCCCCAGAAAGGTCAAAGCACAAAAATCGGAAGTGTAATAATATATGTATATTCGGCGGAGGGAGGACATAGAGTACGTGTGATATGTACACGGATGCTGTTATGCGTGGGGAAAGTTCTTGGCGAACCTTAAAGACGTTTGCGAGAGCTGTTGTTATCGCCCAGATAAAATAGACAGCCAATGAGAATGCAGGGAATAATTCTTGGGAAAGCTTAAGGCACTGATGCCCTTTTCCTTTCTGGAAGTTCCTTTGGAAGCTTCTGTGTCCGAAAATTAGATGCCCTAAAATAAATAAAGAAAAATAAAATAAAGAAAGAAAAAATAAAAATAAAATAAAATAAAATAAATAAATAAATAAGAAAAATAAAATAAATAAATAAGAAAATTATATGCCCTGATAATTGGGGAAATACATATAGAAGAATTGCACATGTTAAATGTTTGTGGCGGCCCTTTTCGTAGTGGCCAGAAACTGGAAACTGAGTAGAGGCCCATCAGTTGTATAAATTATGGTATATGAATGATATGGAATATTATGGTTCTGTAAGAAATGATCAGCAGGATTGTTTTTGGAGAGGCCTGGAGAGACTTCGATGAACTGATGTGAAGTGAAATGAGCAGAACCAGGAGATCATTGATTGTACACGGGAACAACAACCAAATCTCCTTTTCAACAAGGAGATGATTGAGGCCAGTTCCAATGATTTTGTGATGAAGAGAGCCATCTGTATCCAGAGAGAGACTGTGGGAACTGAGTGTGGATCACAACATGGCATTTTCACTCTTTTTGTGGTTATTTGCTTACATTTGGTTTTCTTTCTCATTTTTTTTCCCTTTTTGAGCTGATTTTTCTTGTGCAGCAGGATAATTGTATAAATATGTATATATGTATATATTGGATTTAACATATTTTAAGGTGTTTTTTAAAAAATTGGACATATTTAACATATTGGGTTGCTTACTGTCTAGGGGAGGAGGTTAAGGGAAGGGAAGGAAAAAATTTGGAACACAAGGTTTTATAAGGGTGACTGTTGAAAATTATCTGTGCATATGTTTTGAAAATAAAAAGCTTTAATAAAAAATTAAAAAAGAAAAGAAAAGAAAAGTTTAAGGCACCACCTCAGCTACTGTAATTGTTTGGTGTGCATGCATGTATGTATACATACATATACATTTACACACATAATAGACATGTACTGTATATACATATATAGTACACACATGTGTGTACTATACATATGATGCATATATGTGCCTAGCATATATGGCACTATATATAGTATATGTCTATTAGGTGTTTATATGTGTGTGTGCATGTATATATATGGCACCAAGAATTCAAATAACATTGTGCTGCTGCAGTTCTGTCTGTGTGTGTATTTCTCCATCTATATGAAGGTGTCTAAGTATATTTGTGTATATGCATACATCATATCACATAAGCATATATGTATACACATATACAATATATACAATATAATATATAATATTTTATATAATACAATATAAATGAATTGGAAAAAAATCTATCCTATTAAATCATCTCATAGTAATCCAGCTGGCAAGGGGTAGGGAAAACATACAAGAAGTAGACCCTTCATAGGGCCCTAAAATGAAGGGATTTAGGGAAAGGTGTCTTTTCATTTGGAATGACAACATTCAAGAAAGTGGTCTGCATAAATGTACATACACATATGTGTGTGTAAAATGTTATGTAATAAACCTACTGTAACATGTTGCCACTTGAATTACTGTCCATACCATGCACACACACATAAAGTCAAAAAATCACAAGTCTGGATTAAATAATAGCTTATAGCACTTTACAGTTTGCAAACAATTTTACATTCAGTTTCTATATTTTAAATATGCATTTATAAATATAATTTTATATACATATATAATTATATAATGTTTACACATACTTTATATACATATAAATATCTCCAAAGTCTTGATGCCATTTTAAGCTAAACAATTTTAAAACTTTTCAAGACTTTGGGAAAATCAGAGAGAGCCAGAAAGAGGGAGAAACTGGGAAAGGGAGAGAAAGAGACAGACAAGCAGGGAAAGGGAGAAAGATACAGAGAAAGGAACAGGGAAAAGAACAGGGAGAGAGTTTTATATAGTTATTTAGTTATATAGAGAGAGAATTATATAGTTATATATGTACATGTGTCCATGTATGTGTACACATGCATGTATATTACAGTACTCCAATAGATTTAAAGTCTCATCAATATTAATATTTCTTCCAATGATACAGACGGGGCAATGAGGTGAGGCAGCAGTCTAGGATAGAGTGCTGGACCTAGAGTAAGGAAGACTCACCTTCCTGACTTCAAAATCTGCCTTAGGACTCTCTTGCTAGCTGTATGACTCTGGGCAAAGTAACTTAATTTCCTTCTGCCTCTGTTTCCTCAAGAAAAAAAAATAGGGATAATAATGACACTTACTTCCCAGTATTGTTGTAAAGATAAAATGAGATATTTTCTTAAGCTTTTCTGCAAACCCTAAAGTGTTAGCTTTTAAAAATGTGTATGTATATATTTCAACATATACATATTCCATATGTATGTGTATGTATATCTTTAATGTGTATATATTTAATGTTCTAATGGATTTAAGACCTCATCCATAGATATATTCCTTTTAATTATACACATTACAATATACATATTTTTTCTGGACCTATAATTTCACAAAACCATAAATTATAGAGTGGTTATTTGGAACTTATGTGATCCAATAAATAATCATTCCCTGGCCCCATGAAACACATAAAAATTCCCTACAGGTTGTATATATTGGAAAGATTTGAATTTTATCTTTGCAAATAGGAACAGCTCAAGGAGAAAAGAAATCAAAATCTGAATGGCTAACAATATATTAGCCCAAATTATTAGATCAAAAAGAAATATTTTTCTTTAGCCTTGAAACAATAGCCTCTTCTATTACTGCTTCTATGGGACATCTCCAACCCTTTCCCTCTACCCCAGTTATTAAAGATGTTAGAATCAGTTTGTGCATGCACGTGGGCAAGCATGCGCGCGCTCGTGCACACACACACGAAACTTGTGACAGATTCAGTTCCAGATTTCAGGTTAAGAACCTCCAGCAGCACATTGTCACTTGAATTATTGGTGTTAGACAATAATGCTGCCTTATTCAAAGAGAAGTCCCAGGGCGAGGGTTTCCGTAACTGATGCACCCATTTGCTCTTATCTAGGGAGCCAGAGAGACTGCAGATCTTGTCGCAGAGGCCTGAGTTTTTATTAAATAAAATATTGCTCATCAGTGATCAGACAAAATGGAAAAGAGTCCAATGGGCCCATTGCCTAAGGCCCATTTTCAATAGCATCCTGAGAAATCAGTTATAATTTAGAGGATCTCAAGTTCATGGAAGCACCAGTGGATTGAGTGATAGACTTAGAATTAGGAAGATTGCAAGTCAAATCCTGTCTCAGACACTCATTAAAAGCATGATCCTGAGTAAATCACTTAATCTCTAGCTGTCTCCATTTCCTCATCTGTAAAATGGAGATAATGACAGTTCCTTTCTCACAAGGTTGTTGTGAGGATCAATGAAATAATATCTATGAAGTGCTTTGCAAATATTATCTCTCTATATAAATGCTAGATGTAATAATAATAATTATTATTATTTGTAAAATACCCATTATACCCAATTTTAATTTCCTTTAAATGTTGAATTTGTTAATTTTTTTGTTAATTTTTTGTTAAATTACTATGTAGGGTATGATCAATGATTCTGAGCTAGGTTCCATTTAAACCCTCAGTCCACTTCCCCCTTCCCAATGGTGATAGGTAGGACCCTTGCAAGCTCTATACCCTTCCAAGCACCATTGGGATGAGCAGGAAATTACCAACTACAATACTTCCAGTAAAAAATGGAGGACCTCTAGATCCCACCATCTGCTATAGCTTCCTCTAGCCCTTTCCATCTGCCTCCAGACCTCAGGGCACTGCCCTCCCATCCACAGATGCATACTAAGGACCTTTGGGTCTTGCATCCATCCCACTGCTGCAGCATTTATCCATCCCTTTCCATTTGCCCTGCAGCTGAACTCTCTAGTAAGTGTTGTGCCCCCCAATTAGAGTGTAAGCCCCTAGAGAATAAGATCTGTCTTGGCTTTCTATCTGTAACCCCCATTCTTAACACCATGTTTGGCATATGGTTAGAGCTTTCAAATGCTTTGCCATTCATTAATTCATTTGTTTATTTGTTTACCCCCTGGATAGACTAGAAGCTCTTTAAGGACAGGGACTGTCTCATTTTTGTTGTATCCTTGGCTCCTATCATAGTCCTTAGTATATTGTAGGTGCTTAACACAGACTGTCCCAAAAAATCTTAGTGCAGTTTTAAGCTTTAGGAGTATGGTGAAATGTAGCTACTAAGTCTCAGAGGTAGCATTTGAACCCAACTCTTCATTACATCAAGTCCAGCATTGTATTCACCTCATATGTAATGCCTCTTAAAGGAGAGGAGATTAAAGAGATTTCCACTCCATAGCTCACAGGGCTATTGTAAATTATAAAGTGCTCAAAAATATTAACTCAAGTTATTCACACATTGCAACTCAAGGCCCACAGAATCTTCCCTAACTATCACAGAGAGCTCTACCCCACAGCCTTTGATCCTTCCTCATGCCATTCAATGGGTTTTTTTTATCCTTATGACTATTCATTTCAGCATTTAATTATAAATTTCTTATGTTAAAAGGCAACGTTTCATATCCACAAATCATCTCTTCAGCTGGAGTATCATCCCCTTGAAGTCAGGGAACTGGTTTGGCACAGGGTTATATATACAAAGTAGACTCTCACTTAATACTTGTGAAATTGGAGCTGATCTATTCTTTGTTCACCAAACTCATCCCCACAATTGTCATCCATTTTGACCGTACCACATCCTGTGCTAATTGTCCTGACCTATATCTTGCCACTGTTATCTGATGACTGGAGGAGAGAGTGAGATGATAACCTTGCACAGTCCAGCCTCACTTAAATCTAATTCACTTGCAAGTCATACTCCTGAGGTCATTGCTCTTCTTGAGTGAAGTACAAACACCACCACACTCATGGCCCTTCACTATCTTCTCAAATTCTATCAAAATCTTCTTCATCTATCAAGTGTTAATTCAGGTGCTACTTGAGCCAATTCCTTTCCCCCCTGCCAACAGAAATCTCTCCTCAAACTCAGACCCTTAATTTTTTCTGAAGCTCACTTTATGACCCTGGCCAAGTCATGTAACCTCTATAAAATGGGCATACCAATAGTCAAAAGGTTCTGTGAGAATTAAATGAGAGAATATATGTGAAGCATTTAACAAATCTTAGCTATGCAAATACTAGCTACTATTATCTTTGCAATGTACTTTGGCATTCTGTTATAATTGTTTGAAGACTTGCCTTATCTGGGTAACCAGACTATCACTTCCGGAAGGTTAGGGACTTTTATCTTATTCTTTGTATCCCCAAAGGGTCTAGGTTAGTTCCCCGAATATTGGCAGATGCTGTCCTGGAAGTAAAAGCTATCCAGTTTGAGTAGCAATCCCCTAACCTCAACTCTTAGCTTTTTTCTATCACTAACTCACAACCAGAATAGTTTTTCAGTCTTTTTTTTTTGGTGTAATGTAGGAGTAGAGACAGAACAAGTTCATCTTTGTAGAGAACATCTATTGTGGACATTCCCTCCACCAGTACAGGTTGGCCATCCATCTATAGCTTAAATTTTTAGAATTACTTAAGGGTCCCACATCAATATTAGTCAGATGAGGGACTTGAACCCAAGTCTTCTATACACAATGTTTGGTATTTAATCTGTTAAGCCATTTTACCTTTCATATAGAGTCATGAGTGCCATTTTTATATGAGTTGAGCCTTCTGGAATTAAACATTTCTGCAGATTGAATGAGATTCCCTCAAGATAAAGAGGCACATTGTCTACTTTATCACAATTATCCTAATAACTTTTTCTTCATAGGAAACAATTATTCCTCTTCCTGGGAAAAAATATTGGTTCTGGAGACAGAGAACCTGGGTTCAAAGCTGGCTTCTAATGCTTCTTATTTCTATGCCCTCCTCTCCCTGCCCTTCATTTTTCTTCTCTATTGAATTAGGACTCAGTGATCTTTAAGGTCACTTCCAGTTCTAGATCTAGGAGTCAATGATCCCACTCTAGCAGACCTGTGTTCTCAGGTTCTCAGATTGCAATATCTCCATGTCTTCTCTTGTGTGACCCATGCCCATGTCAATTGTCACTTCCTAAAAATTTACCTTAAAAGGTGGTTCACAGAGGACTAGCCTTTCCTCCAACATCACATTGACTTCAGCCTTTGGGGAAAGAAATACAGTAAAGAGGGTGCTTCTCAGGAGAGCATTTCCTATGTCATTGTCCATTGACATCTTCATACTGTGTGCCAGTGGAGGAAGCTCATCCTAAAGGACTCTGATCTGTCACATGGGTAATAGATTTAGAGTGAGAAGGGCCCTCAGAATCACCCATTCTAAATCCATTTCTTTTCTAAATTTTTGAAAACTGAGGCCCAGAGATGAGAAATGTCATATACATGTGGTGCTAGAGCCAAAATTTAAACTTGGTGCTCCAGTGTTCTTTCACCACACCATGCTACCCCTCAGTGGGCATGACAGCAACTTTCCATGGAGCAATCAATGAAATAAAAATAATCCTTTTATGAATTCTAGATCTCAGCCAAGTTTATGGATCAAGATAGATTATCTTTACATATCTACTACTGATTTCTTGTCCCTTTCCCTCATCTTCTCCTTGAGGAATATACCATTCTTACAACTGTCCTGACAGCCACATATAGGGGCTCTATTAACTCTTCATAGTGGAAATGGTCTTCCAAATAGGATGAGAAAATATCCCAGTTAGAGTGATTTCCTCCCTTTTTCTTGTTTTGGAAGCCTTGTAGAAGAGAATTCACAACCCAGGGCTCTTATCAAGCCCTTTTGAAGTTAGGTGTGTGTATTTCTCCTCTCACATGTGACCTTGCCAACGAAGGATCAGAAGCTACAGGACTGAGCATTTAGTGCATTCATATCAGTATATGAAAGAGTCCTAGATAATAGGGATGGAAAAATATCTTGATATCCAGGTACTTAGACCCTGACCAGATCTACTCTCTGAGTCATAATTATCTCACTAGAAAGATTGTGCCATTGTCTGGTGGTCTCTACAGGCAGGAATATCCTATTCCCCATCACACACACCCTCCATTCCCCATGCATCCTTTCTGAGCTTCAGCCCATTATTTCTCACTTAATTAGTAGAGCTTGATATAAATAGCTCTTTTCCTTCATTTATGTTGTTTCCATTTAAATAATTACACTGTACAATGTGAGCATCCCCCCTTAGGCAGAGGTTTATGGCAGAGGGAGAGAATGGGAAATCCCAGGCTTTGGGTATCCTTAGAGCTTTAGTGATAGGTTTAAAATGTACAACGGTCTAATGTAAGCCACTATGCTCAAAGCATCCTTCCTGAAAGGAGAAAGATGAAGATCTCACCATTCATGGAGGGCATAAAATAACATGCATTTACTCGGCACATTAAGGTTTGAAGCTGAGTCACCCTCTTGATTCATCCTCTCTGGCACACAGGTCCATAGGAGAGAAAATCTTGTCCATATCTCCAGGAAAAAGGCTCAAGCTACTTTACTGGCCTTTTCCTGACTATTAATGTTTGGGAAGCAGAACCAGGCACTCAGATCCACTGCCTTAGCACACTGCCTGACACATAGTAGGTACTTAATAGATACTTGTGAGTGGATGTATTGATCTTAAAACATACCATTTCCTGCCCAAACCAAAGAGACTTGCTTCCAGACTGAGGTACCTTGTCTTGAAACAAGACTTCTCCATCCTAACATACTAGAGCATCCAGATAAAACTTCATTTACACAAGAGAACAAGGGGAAAAGACAGACTTTGCATGAGCAGAATATGGATTGCCTAATATTTTCATTAAAGAACAACAGAGCATCTAATTGCCTAGAAGCCATCTTTTTTTCCCTGAAGCAATTGGGATTAAGTCACACTGATAGAAAGTCTTTTTTTTTTTCTTTTTGCTGAGGCAATTGAGGTTAAGTGACTTGCCCAGGATCACATAGCTAGGGAATGTTAAGTGTCTGAGACCAGATTTGAACCCAGGTCCTCCTGACTTCAGGGCTGGTGCTCTATCCACTGCACCAACTAGCTGCCCCACTAACAGTGTCTTAAAATGGCCCTTTGGTTCCAATACACTGATGGCCCTTTGATCATCTGCACCCCTGACATCGTATGTGATTTTTAGACAAGTTCTGACCCGTGCCTTAGTTTCTCCAGCAGCAGCAAGGCAACCAGCTGGCCTGTACCTCCATGCCACTTAAAAGTCCCACAATACAGGCACTGTATATATGAAGTGATACAATCATGAAGAGCAGTCACAAGTACAAAATGTTGCCACTGTATGAGTTACAAAGACATTTCAGATTTCTGCCCCTGGACCTTAGCAACAGACATTGCACATTCTCCAGTCCTCCTGTTCTTGAGCACAATCTCCTTCAAGAAGGGGATGAATTTTCTTTTTTTTTCCTTTTGTTTTTCTTCTCTGACCTTCATAACCTTGAACAACAAATGTACTAAAAACCCACCTTATTCCCTGCCTAGGAGAAATTCAAAGTTTGGGTATAAAATTCAGTGATTCTTAACCCGGGGTCCATGAATTTTTTTTTAAAAAAATTATTATTGGATTTCAAAACAATTTGTTTTCTTTATAATCCTATGTTCTATTTTATTCATTTAAAATATTATTATGGGAACAGTCTATCCATAGATTTCACCAGATTATCAAAAGGGTCTAGTACATAATAAGAGGTTAAGAACCTCTGGTCTCAAATGATGATCTTATAATTCTGGATAAGACATATTTCTTGCCTTCACAGAACTTATTTTTTTATTATTAATACTTTTTATTTGCAAAACATATGTATGGGTAATTCCTAAACATTAACCCTTACAAAGCTTTCTGTTACAAATCCTTCCCCCCTACTCCCCACCCCTCCCCTATATAGCAGGATATCCACTACATGATAATTATGTTAGAATACTTAAATCAAATATATGTATAGTTATTGCCACACATCATTTTTTTGTTCAGGAGAAATCGTATCTATAAGAAAGAATAATCCGATAAAGGAAATACAATGCAAGTAAACCTCAATAGAGAGCATGAAAATGTTATGTTGTGGTCCACATTTCACATCCCTCTCTCTGGGTGTATATGGCCTTCTTCACTGAACAACTGGAATTGGTTTGAAGCATTTCATTGTTGAAGAGAGTCATGTCCCTTAGAACTGATCCTCATATAGTACTGTTGTTGCCGTGTACAACGATCTCCTGGTTCTGCTCATCTCACTCAGCATCAGTTCATGCAAGTCTCTCCAGGCCTCTCTGAAATTGTCCTGCTGGTCGTTTCTTACAGAACAATAATATTCCATAACATTCATATACCATAATTTACTCAGCCACTCTCCAATTGATGGGCATCCACTCAGTTTCCAGTTTCTAGCCACTACAAAAAGGGCTGCCACAAACATTCTTGCACATGTGGGGCCCTTTCCTTTCCTTATGATTTCACAGAAGTTATTTTTCATCAATAAAATGAGATGGCCTCTGAGGTCTCTTCAAGCTAGAACTCTCTGAACATATAAGAAAGTTAAATACTTTAGACTTTCTCATTGGGATTATAGTGTCTGAAGGAGGAAGGAAGGAAGGAAGGAAGGAAGGAAGGAAGGAAGGAAGGAAGG
>JAJPUD010010574.1:0-60804 GCA_023553655.1 Myrmecobius fasciatus | reverse complement strand
TTTTTTTTTTTAGACAGAGTGGATATCTCTTTAAGGTAGGGGAAAAAAAAAAACCTCGGCTGAAGACGCTTTGCCCTGGGGCACTTTGGCGAGTTGACTTAAGGTGCTGGGCGGGTGGGGGCTAGGACTAAGTCCGAATTACTCCTTAAACAAGGCAAGTGTGCCAGAACACCTGTCCCCAATCAGGGCAGAGTGTCCCGAGTGCCTCAGATAAACTCCAGGTGTTTGGAATTTGGAGTTTGGAGTTTGGAATTTCTTCCACGGTGAGCCGAGCTGAGTCCCACCCTCACTTCCGGCCTGCACAGTTGTCGTCTATTTATCTCTCTGTCCGAGTCCGACTAACCTGATATGAAGTTCTCCAGAGAACCGTGCCCAAATATTTCTGAGTTCGTTGACTTGAAGATCAGTTCAGAGGCTTATTTTATTGTTGATTTGAGAGAAGATTGGAGGAGAGGCAGAAAGTCACCTTTTCACTCCGCCATCTTGGCTCCGCCCAGGCTCCCTACTTCTTTTCAAAACTATTTATTATTGCTATTCAGTTATTTTCAGTCATGTGCAACACTTCACGGTCTCATTGGGGTTTTCTTGTAAAAGATGCTGGAGTTGCTCACCATTTCCTTCTCCAGCTCATTTTATAGATTGAGAAAACAGGCAAGCAGAATCAATCGAATGTAATAGTAAGCGTTTGAGGTTGGATTTGAACTCATGAAGAGTCTTCCTGATTCCAAGCCCAGTGCTCTATCTAGCCATCTAAATACCTCAGGACTCATCAGAGTTAAAAAAAAAAAGTTGTTGGTGGGAAATGCCAAGAGCTTTATGGTTTCTAAAAATGTGAAAAGACTGTAGCATAAGGGACAAAATCTCAGACTTGGAATCAGGCGTGTCTGAGTTAAAATCCTGCCTTAGATTATTACTAGCCAGGGAATCCTGGGCAAGTCACTGCCCATCTCTGGAACTGAGTTTCATCCTCTGTAGAATGAAAGGATTGGATTCAATAGGCTCCAAGGACCCTTCCCCTTCTAGATCCATGATCCCACACCACAATTTTTTCAGAAGCCAGTTCCATACAAATATCCTCTTCCTTTTTTTAGCTTCTAGAACAGATCCAGTGAAGTCATTCTTCTTGAGGCATTGGGGACATTGATGAAATTGTCTCCTCCACATTTACTCAAGTACATTCCCAATGCTTTCAGCTTTAGAATGATCCCTTTCCTACCATGATTATATATATGTTCTATATCTATTTATTTGTGTATTAATTCCATATTCCTCTCCTCATAGTTTGAAGGCAGGGACTGTTTCATTTTAGTTTCTGTTACCAGTATTGAGAACAGAGTGCCTGGTAATCAGTATGTCCCTAATAAATGCTTGTTGAATCTTCCTTCCTTTCACCCACCATTCCTCGTTCTGCCCTCTGGGATTAAATAGAAAGAAATTTAGTTCTTGTTTCATGTGATAAAACCTCAAGTCCTTGAAGACACTCAGAGACCACTGGAGTACTTGTGTCCATGGAACTAGAAGGTGGGAGAGAGCCCTGAGAGAGAATGACTTTCCAAGCATATGTACATCAGATTGGAACATGAGAAAAGCAGGAAGATTAATTACCTTTGGTTTGTCTGGCTCACGGGAATAAGCCGTGTACAGCTCTCTGAAGACACCTTTATTCTTGGCCTGTAGAGTTTCCTCCTTGTAGATGTGGTCAATCTTGGACTGCCGACACCCAAAGACCAGGACCATGGGACATGGAGACATGCCTGGGGGGTCAGGGAAACTCAGGTCACTGACAATTCTACCAATCGATTAGGTGGGAAGCCCATGCAGAAATAATAATCCTTGCAGTAGTGGTAGTTATAAACATTGATAAAGTAATGGCTAATATTTGTTTTTTTGAGAAGTACTATGGTATAGTGGATAGAGAGTTGATCTGGAAGCCAGAAGACCTGCTTCAGCAACCCTGAGCACTTTTTAACTTTTTGGTATTCTAAACAATTCCCTAAGTTGCAAAGAAAGTGCAGAACCTATTTTGGCAAAAGGATTTTCCTCACCAGAGAGTTCCCTGTACCAATGAATCATAAATTGATCATTCCTTCCTTCCTTCCTTCCTTCCTTCCTTCCTTCCTTCCTTCCTTCCTTCCTTCCTTCCTTCTTTCCTTCCTTCCTTCCTTCCTTTCTTCCTTCCTTCCTTCCTCCCTCCCTCCCTTCTTTCCTTCCTTCCTTCCTTCCTCCCTCCCTTCCTTCCTTCCTTCCTTCTTCTCTTCTTCCCTTCCTTCCTTTTAGAGTTGTCAGCGAAGTGTTACCGCATTTGATTACTTCTGGATTTTTGCTTATTTTATTTATGCCACTGATTTAGTTTGCTATTAACCCCTCTCCCCAGGGCCAAGGGGTTTTGATGATTTGATGATCACTACTTTATAGAATTGTTTTGAGATCTGCTAAGTTCCCTTTATTCTTATTTTTTCCCTCATTAATTCCTTTGAAATTCTAGACCTTTTACTCCTTAAGCTAAATTCTGTTAATATTTTATCTAATTCAATAATTAGATTGGTTTGGCACTAAATCCATAAATTGTCTTTGGTAGTATTATTATTATTTTTTAAAATTTTATTTATTTGCAAAACATATGTATGGGTAATTCTTCACCATTAACCCTTACATAGCTTTCTGTTACAGATTCCCCCCCCCCAACTCCCCACCCCTCCCCTAGATGGCAGGATATCCACTACATGTTAATTATGTTAAAATACTTGGCAAATCGAATATATGTATACATATTTCCAAACTTATCATTGTTGTGCAAAAAAATCGTATCTACACAAAAGACATATCAGATAAAGGAAACACAATGTAAGCAAACATCAATCAAGAGTATGAGAATGTTATGTTGTGGTCCACATTTCACAGCCCTCTCTCTGGGTGTATATGGCTTTCTTCAGTGAACAACTGGAAGTGGTTTGAAACATTTCATTGTTGAAGAGAGCCACGTCCATTAGAATTGATCGTCATATAGTATTGTTGTTGCCATGTATAATGATTTCCTGGTTCTGCTCATTTCACTCAGCATCAGTTCATGCAAGTCTCTCCAGGCCTCTCGGAAATCATCCTGCTGGTCGTTTCTTACAGAGAAGTAATATTCCATAACATTCATATACCATAATTTATTCAGCCATTCTCCAATTGAAGGGCATCTATTCAGTTTCCAGTTTCTAGCCACTACAAAAAGGGCTGCCACAAACATTCTTGCACATGTGGGGCCCTTTCCTTTTTTATGATTTCTTTGGGATATAAGCCCAATAGAAATGCTGCTGGGTCAAAGGATATGTGCAGTTTGATAACTTTTTGAGCATAGTTCCAAATTGCTCTCCAGAATGGCTGTATCCATTCACAGCTCCATTTGGTAGTATTATTAGCATACTGTTTCTAGACATAGAGGATTTATTTTCAAATTTCCCTCTAATGCTTCCTGTATGATCTTGGGCAAATCACAAAGGTTTTTTCAGCTTCAGTTTCCTCATTTATTAAATGGCAGGGTTATATTAGATGGTTTCTGAGCTAGTAATCCTTGAGTCATTCATTATTTATTACATTAATATGACTCAACCACAAACAGTGGATATATCTCCAACTATTTAAATCTTCCCTTATTTCTTTAAATATTCTGTTTTATAGTTGTATTTACATAAGTCCCAAATGTGTCTTGGTAGACAAATTCTCAAATACTTTATATATTTGTAATTACTTTAAATAGAGTTTCTATTTCTATTGTTTCCTCTTAGTTTTTGTTCTTTTGCAGAGAAAAAATGCTGATGATTTTCATGGGTTTATTTTTTATCCTGCTCCTTTCCTGAAGCTATTAATAATCTCAGTTAGTTTGTTCATTGATGCTTTTGTGTTTTCCAAGTAAATCATCATGTCTCATGCAAACAGGAATAATTATGGCTCATTCTTTGTCAATGATTTTACCTTTAATTTTGCTTTGGTCTTATCTCTGTAGCTAACATTTCTAGAACTACATTAGATAATACTGGGGAGAAGAAGGATTCTTCATTTACCTCTTTAGTTACTGGGAATGCTTCCAATGTTTTCCCTTTCCAAATAATACTAGTTCTTTGCGTTAGAAATATACTTTTGATTATTTTAAATGAGGGCTCATCTATGCTGAAGCTTTTTAATCAGTTTTAGCATACGTGCACTGTATTTGCTCAATACTTTTTCTTACAACTATTGAAATAACCATAGGTGTTTTTTTGTTTTGCTTATGCAATTGGTATTAAGTGACTTGCCCAGGGTCACACAGCATAGGCTTTTTTTAAAAAAAAAAAAAACCTGTTTATATGATTTATGCCAAGAATTTTCCTTATATTGGAACTATCTTTGCATCTTTGATGTAAACCAACTTGGACAAAATGAATGAAAAAAAAAACACAGGTAAATGTTTTTAATGGAGGAGCCTTTCTTCAGGATTTGGATCACTGGATGTAGAATGGGAGGGCTTAGGTTAGGTTCAGTTCTCTACTCTGTTGCTTAACACTTGATCTTGGAGAATGACTTTCCCTTATTGAGGGCCAGGTTAAAGTGATGGGTTTGGATTAGAGGATCTTTGAAGTACTATCTAGTCCAAATTTGTATGATTCTATCATCTAGGTGGAGGTGACTCACTTCACCTACGGATGTGGACAGTCTTGTATTCACAGGCTTAGAAATCCTACTGGCTTGCGCATGTGTCTGATTATTTCCTTAATCTTTGAAACTGTTTAGTGCTTTCTCCTCAGTACATGGGAAGCAAAGGCTAAAAGAATAGGCCATTACTCACCTTTGTGCTGAATATCAAATAGCCTTTGCTGCCAGAAACTCCGGAAAGGTGCTATTCCTGTCCCTGGGCCAACCAGGATACAGGGTACCTGGGGATCTCTAGGCAAATGGAAGCTGGGAGCTCTGGACAGAGAATGAGGACTTATTTCAATACCAATAAACATGCAACAACTAACTAAATAATAATGATAACAATAGCTAGCATTTACATAACACCTACTATGTGCAAAACACTGTGCTACAGAGTTTACAAATATCTCATTTGAATTCAGACTGATTTAAAAACACCCTGGAATCTGTAGATATTACAGAAGCTATTGGTGTCAAATTCAAATGGAAACAATTGACCTAGAAAACATAAATTAACATTATCTATGCCATATTTTATTTTTATTTTTAAATATTTCCTGATTATATTTTAATCTGGTTCTGGAGGCATTCAGGAGTTTTGCAACAGACATCAAGGATATATGAATTTGACTCTTCTGCTCCTGTACTTAGAGTCAGGAAAGCCTGACTTTCAATCCTGCCTTTGACACTCATTGACCAGATGACCATGATAAGTCTTAGCCTCTCTGAGTATCATTTTCTTTATCTGCAACATGTTGAACTCAATAGCCTCTTGCGACTTTCAGCTCTTTTCAATTCTTATGTAATCGTAAGCCTGACAGACACATTTCTTGGGAGATGTGGCTTTTGCTCAGGTAGAAAAATTAATCTGGTAAAGTTCAACACACATCGTTTTTTTTTTTTTTCCAGAAAATCTTCCTTTATCAACCTGGTTTTGCCTTTTTAAAAAATCACCCTTATAGGGCCTGGAACATAGTAAACACTTACATGTTTGCTGATTGACTCACAGGTTATGAAGGACCCTCCTCTGACTCCCCTGCAGAACTCTCATAGCATTGTATTATGTATCACTCTTATAGGAATTTTATAATTTAATATATTTGTGTTGGTGCCTTATCCTTCAACAAGACTATAAGCCTGAAAGACTGGAGCCATGTTTTAAGAAGCTTTTTAACTTAGCAAGTTGTTATACACAAGATCATAGAGTTAGAGCTGAAAGGAACCTAGAAATCATTGAGTACACCTCCCCCCCTTTTTTTTTTTTTACTTTTTTTTTTCACCTAAGGATACATCAAAAAGAAGGATGTGAATCCAGGTCCTTTGAAACCTTAACCATCTTTCTTGTTGCTCATCCTTTGTTTTTGAAGAGCACTAATGACATTGTGATGATGTCTTAACTTGAATGTGAAGCAAGCTACAAGTCAGCATAATTGGTGATGGCCTGGAGGCAATCATGGATGACCGTGGCATCTTTGATATTGGAGCAATCTTTAAGTGCTCCATAGTGTTTATTTCAGCCACCTTTGTGGCCATTAGAACAAACTGTTCTCATCTGCCCATTATGCCAGGAGATTTCCCATGCTGCAGAGGAGGTCATCATGGGTGACTGAAAGTAAATCTTTTTTCAGAAGGCTGGTTGGGAGGTCACCCCAGAGAAGATTGAAGGTTTTTACTTGGCACCTAATAGACACTTAATGTGTGCTTCTTTTCTTCTTTCCTTCCTTCACTTCAGTAAGTTACATGTTTGAAAGCTTAGCTCCATCACTTGATAGCAAAAGGCAGGGTTGAGGTTGGGGGCCATCCGGCAGTTTGGGGAGGAATATATTGAGTGGGGCCTATTGTTTAAATGTATGAAATAGCCCATCTGTGACTGATCTGCTTTTCTGAATGGTTCTTTTCCTGGGAAGAGGGAAGGCCACTGTAGTCTGATATTTATGGGAAAGTTTTCTTTGCCTACATACTTCAACACTATGAATCAGAGAGAAAGTACTTAAACTGGCATTTCTGTATGGCAGATCCCTTCTCCCATTCCAATGGTCACTTACCCTCGGACAAAACAGGGAACTACTTCCTCTGGTTGTATTTGGTTGAGCCAGGAAGAGCAGACCCCATGGTGAATTGGTCCTTCCCCATCTGGCAAAGAAATACAAGAAAACAGGTGGTTTGGCTTCCCAACTGCTGCTGCCAAGTCCCCTCCCAGGAAATCCACACCTGAAGGAGCAACCTGGATCTGTCCTTAAATGCTTTAGTGTTTGTGTTCTTAAATCATGCTCCATGAATTTGTTTTAAAAATATTTTAATAATAATTATATTTCAATAGAATTGGTTTCATTTGAAATCCTATGTATTTTTTATTATAACATTTGTATTACTCTGAAAAGGGTCCAGAGGCTTCATTAGACTGCCCAAAGGCTCCAGGATGCTAAAAGAAGTTAAGAATCTTTGGTAATAGAGTCTAAGATGTATGATTCTAGGCAAATCTTACTTAGTATCTGTGTGCCTCAAGGCAAATGTTTTTACCTTTTTAGGGCCATAGTGTCCTCCTCTATAAAATAAGGGGGCTGGACATAATGAAGCCCCTTCCACTCCAAATCTATGATCCAATGAGGTAACAGAAATATTCAAAAGAGAAGCTGAAGGGAGGCAAACACAAGTTTTGGTGGCTTCATAATCTCTCACTCAGTGAAAGGAGGTCTTAGGATCATAGGTTTAGGCCTGGGGAGGTCTTAGAGTTCATGGAGTCCAACCTTCATCATCATCATCCTTATCATTAACAACAAGAATAATAATAGCTGGTATTTACAGGATGTTCTAAGATTTACAAAGCACTTTCCAAATAAATACTAAGCTTTTTATTTCCCTCAGAATTAACAAGTTGTTCCATGTTTGATCCTTGTAACAATGTTGGGAAATTGATGCTATTATTATCTTAATTTTACAGAAGTGGAAACTGAAGCAGAAAATGGTTAATGACTTGCTTAAGGTCACATACTTAGCAGGTGTCTGAAGCAGGATTCAAATTCAGTTCTTTCTGAATATGCTTTATGCTCTACCTTTTCGGCCACCTAGCTGTCTTTGATTTTACTGAGGAAAAAATTAAGTGGTCTGCCCAAGGTCACAAAGTTACTGTCAGAGGCAGATTTGAACTCAGATTCTCTGATTCCAAGATCAGGGTACTTTTTATTTGGCTGTTACTCACATTTCTTCTCCTTTATGCCCTCTCTACTCTTGGAAGGTTTTTTGGCTATTGATGTTGAAGGAAGAGAGGATATGGTTTAGTGCTTTATAAGGCACAATGTTGACCTCTGACTTTAGTGCCTGGAGAGGGACTTTGGGGTGTGGGGGAAGGGGTTCAACCCTGCCTACCTCCAGTGCGATATGACACAACCGCCACAGTCAGGTGAACCTCATCAGGGTACATGTCCGGGGAGGAGCTGATGGAGTAGTAGCGGGGCTGCAACAGGGACAGCTGGGTCAGCAGGAGAGTGGATGGCATCTGCACCGATGGGAATTCCTCCAAGGCCTCCACAATTGTGGGGTTCTTGCCCCACTTCCACTCCTCATACTCCTGTAATCCCTGAACCAAGGGAGGGGGGAAAAGCAGTTTGAATCAACTTGTAGGATCGTCAATTGAGAGCAAAAAAGATCTCAGAAAACTGGAAGGAAGTTTAGTGACCATTTAGTCCATGCTTATTTTCCTGAAGAAACTGAGTCCCAAAGAAAGGAAGCGACATGGCTAAAGTCATAGCAGTATTAATAATAATATTTAACGTTTTAAAGAGCTTTGCAAGAGTTTACTCACTTGATCCTTATCAAATCAATGCTATTAATCTTTCTATTTTATAGATAAGGAAACTGAGGCTGAGAGGTTAAGTGACTTACCTAAGTCATACAGTTTATGAGGCAGAAAGTAATCTCAGGTCCAGTAAGTGCAGAAGCAATATCTAAACCCAGGTTTCTGGCCTCTAGTCCAGTGCTCTTTCAATAATACCTAAATTATACTCTCTGATAGAAATTTCAGGAAGCCAAGAGAAGGACCATAGGCTGAAAGAGAATCCTGAAAGTTCCATGGGGCTGGGGAGGGATGCAAAGTGCCAAGGTTCATGCTCTGTCCAGCCTAATCTCATGGAAACATCACTTATTGCTTCCTCCCTCTCCCCTCCCCCACATTGCTGACCCCAGAGGGGAGGCAGTGTGTAGTGGATAGCACTGGATTTGAAATCAGCAAGACCTGGATTCAAATCCTGTCTCAGACACTCACTTTGGGACCATGAAGTCACTTTCTTTCAGCCTTGGTTTCCTCATTTGAAAAATGAGGGAGATTTGACTTGATGAGCTCTAAGATCCCTTCCACTTCCAAAGCAATGGTTCTCTGAACCTAAGGCCCTGAAAAGTTTCCCAACATCACAGAAGAATACATATTTGAGGCAATACTTGGGCCAAGATTCTTCCTCATCAGAGCTAGTGCTCCTTCCAATATACTACACTGCCTCTGTGAAGACTACAGCTCCTCTGAGTCTTCTCTTCTCCAAGGCTAAACATCCTCAGTTCCTCTGATTGACCCTCATGGAACTTCAGTATATCTTTACCTCCTGACTGCCCTTCTCTGGATTCTCTCACATGTATCCACTCCTTTTCCAATGTATCCACTCCTTTCCAAATGTATCCATTCCTTTTCTAAATGTATCTATTCTTTCCCAACTGTATCCACTTCTCTCCCAACTGTGTCCACTCTTCTCCCAACTGTGTCTACTCTTCTTGCAACTGTATCCACTCCTCTCCCAACTATATCCACTCCTTTTCCAAATGTATCCACTCTTTTTCCAATTGTATCCACTCCTCTCCCAACTATATCCACTCCTCTCCCGATTATATCCACTCCTCTTCCAAATGTGTTCACTCCTTTCCCAACTGTATCCACTGCTCTCCCAAAGTGTGATACCCAGAAATTAACCCAATATTCTACATGTGGTCCAACTAGAGCAGAGATCTCTTTTTCCTGTGCCTCTTAAAAGCCCCAGACCTTCTTAGGTGCCTTCATTGTTGGCTCATATCTTGTCGAGCTTCCCTATCACAGGCTGAGATTTAACCAAAGGGCCAAGGAAGCTTCCAACCTCACCTTGCTGAGGACCAGCAGTCGCTGTTTTTCCTTCTCATTGGTGGCCAATGAAGCAAACTGCTGTAGCTGCAGGGGTGTTGGGGGTGTAGTGATGTCCAGGTAGTACTTAAAGGCCTGGAAGATGGTGCAGGGTGGAATCCGGTGCTCATCTGTCCAGTTACTAATGACACCTGGATGGAGACAATGTCATTCATCCCAGTTACTTGGTATTCATTCATCAAAGCACACATCAGGAGCAGGGATCACAGACATACAGGATGACCAAGTCCCTTCTGCCTCCAAGCAGCTGATACTCTGGAGGGGGAGGGGACAGTTAGGGCATTTCCATAAGTAAGTATTTTGTCTCTCTCCTTATTGTTTCCTGAATCTGTGATTGGCTTTGTGGGGAGAGCTTCCTCTGCCAATGACAATGGGCATAGGAGCCTTTGCCCAGCATCAAATACTTTTTATCTACTCAAGGTCTTCCTTGAGAGTCAATGCTGCTTCTCTAAGCCCATACATTACCAGGAAAAGTAGGGGACGTCTCCATGGATGTAACAATGATAACAGTGGACATTTATATGGCACCTTAAGGTTAGCAAAGCAAAGGAGGGATAGAGGGGCAGTTAGGTGGCACAGTGGATAGAGCACTAGCCCTGAAGTCAGGAAGATCTGACTTCATATCTGGTCTCAGATACTTAACACTTCTTAGCTGTGTGACCCTAGGCAAGTCACTTAACCCCAATTGCCTCAGCAAAAAAAAAAAAAAAAATTAAAAAAAGGAGGAATGGAGGCAATCACCAATGGATGCAATGCTTTTAATAGTGGATTTTATGTGTAGCAATGATAATAGAAAGGTGTTCTATTTATTTGTTCCTTACAACTATCCTCTGTATTCACTATGCTATGAAGGAAGAAAGGAAATAATCATTTATTAAGTGTTTACATGTCTGGCATGGTGCTAAAAGCTTTATAAATATTATCACATTTGATGCTCACAAACCCCTGAAAATCTGTTGATAATATCCCCCATTTTATAATTAAGGAAAGAAGTTAAGTGATTTAAGGGTCATACAGCTAGTAAGCACCTGAGGCTGAATTTGAACTCAGCGCTTCCAAATATAGGCCCGGTGTTCTAACCATTGCACCACTTAACTGCTGTAAGACATCACATGGCATTTGAAAGTTTGCAAAGTGCTTAATATGTGTTATCTCCTTCCTTTGAACCTTCTAACAACTTTATAAGACAACTATATGTCTTTTTCTTCCATTTTAGAGATTAGGAAAATGTGACTCAGAGAGGAGTTTGCCCATAATATATGAACTATTAAAAGTCATGGGTGGGAATTCAACTTAGTTTTTCTTCACATCTTGCCCAAGACTTTATTCTCTACACCAGAGGGAATAAGAGAGGAAAAAATTGGTCAACTCTACACTGTGAGATGAAGTGTACCAGTGAGAGTCATGATCAATCCCTGGAAATTTTAGATCCCTCAGTAAGAATCTATTTGGTCTTTAAACAGAAGTTGTCTCACTGTGAGAGAGCAAATCTTTTCTGAGAATAGGAACTCTATTCTGAGAATAGAAACTCTACCAGAAGTTTAAATGTTTAAACGAAATAACTGGTCTTACTTAGGATCATATAATCATAGATTTTTGAGCTGAAAGGGACCTTAGAGACCATTTAGCCCAATCACTGTAATTTTTTACAGATGAGGAAACTGAGGTCCAGGTTGGTGAAAGTATAGTTATTAAGTGCCAAGGTCATGTAGTTTTTAGGTACCTGAGATGGAATGATAACCAATACTTTCCCCTTATGTCACATAATCTCTCTTCATGCCTTTGAGCCATGTACATGACATACCAGAGAAATGATGCTACTCCCCGGGGACATGGCTAGGGAGTGGGACCAAGCATCCCCAGAGTTACCCAAAGCTGTATTCCTCTCCTCCAGAAGCTCCACTTTCACCAGCTGGTTGGCAGGAGGGGCATCCTCAAGTCGATCGATCAAGGCATTCACCATGTCCTCATGGTTTCCAGGAAATACACCTAGATGGTCCCCAGGCTGGTACTGCAGCTCTTGGTTGCCATTGGTGTGGAGACGCACAAAGATAGTTGAACGACTGAAGGAAGATTTGCAAGTTAGTTTAATGAAAGCCACTAGCCCATTACAGTAATCTCAGTCATTCCTTAGATTTTGGGCTGCTTCTTTATTTTAGAGAGGGAAAATGATTCAAAGTTGGGGTTCAATTCAAGCATTTATCAAGTGCCTGTTGTTTGAAAAGCTCTGTGCTGGGCAATCATAACTCTAGTCCAATTGATCCTTTTTTCTTTAAGTTACAAAATCCTTGCTCCCCTGGTGGTAATGGGTAGCACTAGCTTACAAGGCTAAGAGATCTCTGGATCTATAAGCATTGTCACTAGCTGATATAACTTGTTCTCCTCTCATTGGTTGCCCCCAAACCTCCTTCTTCTAGGAACTAAGAATGTGAGAACTTGAAGAGACCTCAGGAACCATGCAATCCAACCTGTTAGAGGAAAAACTAAAGTCCAGGAAAATAAAATAATTTCACCAAAGTCCTCCCCATTCATGAAAAGAAGAGATGCATTTAGAATCCAGATCCTCAAACTCCTAAACTGGTATATACTCTAAAATGTTACATCCTATGGATGTAACAATGATAACAGTAGACATTTGTATGTCCCCTTAAGGTTAGCAAAGCAAAGGAGGGATGGAGGCAATCACCAATGGATGCAACAATTTTAATAGTGGATTTTATGTGTAGCCATGATAATAGAAAAGGTGTTCTATTTATTTGTCCCTGCTTAGATCAAACTGAATTTGGTCATCAGTAAGGCTGGGGGAATGGGGTGGGAGTAATGGTGTCAGAGAAGGGGAAATATATAAAGCAGTCTCTTATTGTTTTTTCTTTCATAATTTTTTATCACATTTCCTTTCAGACTCCCTTTTGCCTTGAGTCATAGAGTAATACAGCATATGCTAATTTGAATGTGTCTCCCTCCTCCCACCAGGAATTCCCAGAATTCCCTTCTTCTAGCCTGTACTACTTTTAGCATGGGTACGCTGGCATCTCATTTTACACAATGATTGCAGTCCTGCAAAGTTTCATGTTTCACTTTTTTTGTAAGTCAAGCCCAAGTTCCTCCACTGACTTTCATTAGAATTTCATAAATGCCTTCTTTCCCCAACTCCAGTTCCATTCCTCATTGACCTAGACATTTAGAGCACAGAATTTATTTTTCTCTTCAACTTAAAAAAATTATAAATGATACACAAATTAATACATAAATATATGGGAAGATTTTTTTTGACCTGATCTGAGTTGGTAAAAGGATTGGTATAAAGAACTCCCAAGAAGGATTATTTCCTCTTAATACAAGTTGTATCATGTTCTACAACTTACATTCTTGAAGAGTTGACTAAATCATTTATAACTTAATATACTTTTTTCTATTTTATTTTCCTCCAATTACATGAAAAACAATTCTAACATTAATTTAAAAAAATGAATCCAATTTCTTTTCCTTCTTTCCCCCCTTATTGAGTAGGCAAGCAATTTGTTATAGGCTATACATGTGCAGTCATGCAAAACACATGTGTATATTTGACTAGGTCATTTAGAGGTTAAATGATTTTCTTGGAGTCACACAGACAGTATATATCAGAGACTGGATTTGGGCTCAGGTCTTCCTATGTGTCTGACTTCATCTAAGATTGCCTCTTTATCCACCTGCTGTCTCTCATGGGAAACTTATTATTAATCAAATGGACCTTTTGTAATGTAGATCAGCTTCTCTTAATTTTTTTACTTTATTAGATCATATTTTCACATTATATATATATGTACATATATATATATTTAAAGCAAGGGCTCATCTGTAATGAATATAGTTCATGTATTGATTGGACTTAGGGGCCATATTCATGAGAAGTTGAGTTGAAGGACCACTATTTAATTTTGGATAAATTTCTTGTTCCTCTGAGCTCTAGATTCCCTCTTACAAAGGTTGGTCTAACCTTGAGGGACAGCAGAATTGATATCAATTACACTGTCCTGATTTAGGAACTGGGATGCTCACAACCTGTAGATAGGGACCCAGCAGGGGGCACTGTGGGTATTTTTTTTTTCCATGGGGAGTTGGGAATGAGTGTGTGTGTGTGTGAGGGGGAGACAGGAAAATTCTTTCCTTCATTTGGCCAAACTGCATCATGGTGATGGCCTCTCAAATGTCGATGTAATCACTTTCTGCTTTCTCCCAGAATCACCATGATTTCTTTCAAAAATCTCATTTGCCTGCAGTCCCTTCCTTCTGTGCAGGAGAAATGCTGAAGCCCCAGAGCCTGATGAGCTGTTCTTCTCCCCACCCCCCTCCCCGGACCAAAATGTGCTTAGTTGATGAAACTCTTGGGCTACCTCATGCTGGCCATCTTGTAAACAGCAAAATGTGCTTAGATAGATAAGGGCATGGGCGGGCTTGGGAACAGTGGACGGAAGCTGGTCTGTCTGTGTGGGTGGGCCCAGCTCTGTTCCTTCAGCAGGGCGGGGGCCAGAGGGTACATTTTCCAAGGGCATTATTGACCCAGTATAAAGCATAGGAGCCCAATTATGGTTGAAATCAGGGGCGGGGGGTTGTCTTCCTTCTGTGGCCGGTTATTGATTTACCGTGGGTAACATGGGCAGTTCTCTAGACTATCAATAATTCTGGAGTTGTTCTAAGGTAGTGTTCCCTTAGCTGTTTTTTCGGTTTATAACATATACATAGACTTATTTATGCAAAGTAGGGGAAGGAACGATCATGGAATCCCAGAATTGGAAGCCCTCAATTTACAGATGGGGAAACTGAGGCACAGAAAGACTAGGCTAAGGAATTTGCCTGAAGTGAGAGGATCTGAGAGCTAGAGATAGAAGGTCATATGGGCTATCCAGTTAAAGTCTCTGATTTTACAGAAAAATAAACTGAGATCAAGAGAGTATAAGTGTCTTGCTTCAAGTCACACAGGTAGTTAAGTATAAGAGATAGAATTTGAACTCAGGCCTTTGGAGTCTAGAGCCAATGCTCTTTCCATGATGTTGTATAGCCTCCCTAAATTCTGTTCCCACCATCCTAGCTAGGCTAGTTTCAGACTGGTGTTCTTAAGTATGTCTTTGTTTTAAAACTGCCTGTCTATATCTTGATATCTGTGAGATATGCCATGAGTTGATTCAAGAGTCAATCAGTTCTTGGTTGGTACATAAAAGGTACATTAAAAGAGGGACATTTGATGTTTAGAAGAATTGCACATGTTTAACCTATGTTGAATTGCTTTGTTGTCTAGGGGAGGGAAATAGGGAGAAGGGAGGGAGAAAAATTTAGAACACAAGGTTTTGCACAGGTGAATATTGAAAACTATTTTTGCATGCATTTGGAAAATAAATAAAATAAAAAAATTTTTTTAAAGGTTTAAAAAGAGGGTTGTTTTGGTTTCAACCATTTATTCCCTTCAACTCCTAGCTGAGTTTTTTTTTTGTTTGTTTGTTTTGTTTTGTTTTGTTTTGTTTTGTTTTTTAAGCCAGGTGAGTGATTTCATTGGAAGAAGGAACTCTCAGATAAGGGAATTTCCTCTTCCAATGCTAGGGGAAATAATTTAGGCTACCAGATCCATCAAAAGTGATTCAATTACAGGAACCCTGTATATCTGATGTCTCATTAATGGCCAAACCATTCTCTCTATTTCTGCCAGGTTCATCTCTTCACATCATGCTCATTCATATATCTCTTCCTGTTTCTCATGTTTTTTAATTGCTTTCCCCAGAATGGCTTCCCCCTTTCTCCCTGCTTAATTAAAACCTACTTATTCTTCAAGGATCATCTCAGCTCCTTCCTTCTCCATAAATCTTCACTTGACAACAGAGGTACACATTATTTTCCTGTCCTTATGACTTATAATCTGCAATACATTTAAGCATTCACACTTGAATATCTTGGGGGGCCACTAATTGCTCAATGCTTGCCTCCCTGTCATGTCACTCTCTCTGATTTCTGTTAGTTTGTAGATTTGGGACTCTAGAGACTGTTGATTTTCTCCTTGTATTTTGCCTGCCATTGAGTGAATGGTGATACTTTGGTTGTAGTCTTGAACAGGCAGACTTCTACCAAAGGAATGGCTAACTGAGAAGGGGATTAACATACTCTCCCATTCTTAGTTGTTGTTGTCTAGTTGATTAGGCATGTCAAACTTTTCATGACCCAATTTGGGGTTTTCTTGGCAAAGATACTGGAATGGTTTTCCATTTCCTTCTTCAGTTCATTTCACAGATGAGGAAACTGAGGCAAACAAGGGTTAAATGACTTGCCCAGGGTCACATAGCTAATAATCGTTAAGTGTCTAAGACCCAATTTGAACTCAGGTTCTCCTAACTCCAGGTCTGGCATTCTACCCACTATGCGCTAGCTGTTCCATGTTTCACTCTTTAGAAATAAATATATAAAAGAATTCTTTATTAAAAGATGAGAACATAATATTAAGTAGGAAAAATAATATTTTAGAACACCCTTTAAAAGAAATAAACACTTAAGGACAGGCTAATATTTTCCACACTTGTCTTTAACTCTAACTAATCTATTCCTATCTCTAACCTCATTCACAAACCTTAATCAAAAAATTTCCAAGCAATTGTATTTTAGATCTCTTAACTTAACAGTTAAAAGTTCTTCCCAGGATCCAGATCCAGTGCTTAGAACAATGCTTGGTACATAGAAAACATTTAACAAGTGTTTGTTTATTTACTGGCTGAAGGTAATGATAGGTCCAAAGTCCTTGCAGTAGCCTTACAGATATGGTACATGAGTTTGGGGGATCATTTTTGCCTATATCCTCTTCTACAAGTGCTGAAATAATTAATGCCCAGTTAGTTTTAAAATCATTCTTTCTTTTTTCATGTTTTCCTATGCAAGACAACAGGAAGGAAGATTCCATGGTCCCATGGGGTCCCATTGTCTATCCAACTATGATGATCTTTTCTCAATTAGAAGGGGATTTTCTAATTAAAAAAAAAGAGGGATGGAGAGCCTTGGCTTCTGGATAGGAAGTACCCATTGCCATTTGAATTTTGTATGTCTTATAAATAACAGTGTTTATTTTCTACATGTGAGAAAGCTCCTAGCAATGGTTGGAGGTCTGCTGCCAAAAACATGGCTTCTGATACTCACTTATTTCTTATAAATCAGGGTTTCTTCCCCTTCTCTGTGTGATGACCCTAAGGACTTTTCCAACTCTATAATCCTTATGAATATAGCCAAATTTTGAGGCTGATAGTAGGTTCAAGAACACCAACAATAAAACTAACACATAAGGGCAACTAAATGGAGGAGTGGATAGAATGCTGGAGCTACTCATAATGGCCTGAGTTCAGATCCATCCTCAGCTTCTTATTAGCTGTGTGACCCTGGAAAAGCCACTTAATTCTATTGGTCTCAATGTAAAATGAGCCGGAAAAGGAAATGGCAATCCACTCCATTAGCTTTGCCCAGAAAACTCCAATGGAGTAACAAAGAGTTGGACATGACTGAAAATGAATGAACAAAGGAACTCTGCCAGTGTTTTAATGTTCACAAAGTGCTTTAATGGATATTCTTATTTAATCATCACCACAACCCTAGGTGTTATTATTGACTATATTTTACAAATGAGGATACTGAGGCTGAAAGAGATTAAGTGATTTTCAAGTATGTGTTTGAGATGAGATTTGAACTTAGATGTTCCTGATTTGGTTTGACACACTAATAACCATACTACCAAGGTGCCTCACTCATATCCCCAAGCCCTCATTTTTCCTTTTCCCATCATAGTCACCAACCTTCACTATCTATCACAGTGGACAGACAGAAAATTGGAATGGAAGATGCAGCAAAATCAGGAGTGAGCAAAAAATTGAGACCCTGTTTCAGTGTTGAGAACTGAAGAGAAAATTCATCCTTCTGAGAAGGATGGTTTTGGAGGAGGAGAGAGAAGTCAAAGAGGGTGAAACAGTGGGTGGAGAAAAGAGTTCTTACCTGGAATTAGGGCTTTGAAGATTCTGGCGGCTGAGGAGCCGGGCAGCAGATACTCGCTTTTTGTGAATGCTGTACAGACCTAGGGAGAAGAAATCTCCTGATTCAGGGCTGCCAGTTGTCATCAAAGCTACCGTTAAGCCAGGGTCCCCCACTCATCTTTACCCCACCCATTCCATCTTTGTCTCAGCTGGGCTGCAATCATACAATAGTTTTGTTGTTCAGAATTTTCATTCATGTCCAACTCTTTGTGACTTCATTTGGGGTTTTCTTGGAGTAATTTGTCATTTCTTTCTTCATTTTGCAGATGAGGAAACTGAGGCCAACAAGGGGAAATGATTTACCCAGGGTCACACTGCTAGTAAGTGTATGAGGCAGCATTTGAACTCATGTTCTCCTGACTCCAGATCTAATGCTCTATTCACTGCAGTGCCACCTAGCTGCCCACAGCATATAATACCTAACATTTACATAGCACTCTGCAAATATTATCTCATTTAATCATCACAGCCTTGGGAAATATGGGCAATTATCCCAATTTTACAGATTAATATTTATCCCCATTTTACAGAAAAATAAACTATAGACAGAGGCTAAATGATTTCCCTAGGGTCCCCCCAACTAGTATGTGTCCAAGGCAGCATTGAACTCAGATGTTTCTGACTCCAGGTCCAGTACTCTATCAACTACAGTGCCACCTAGCTGCCCACAGTATATAATAGCTAACATTCACACAGCACTCTGCAAGTATTATTTCATTTAATCATCACAACCTTGGGAGGTAGGGGCTATTATCCCCATTTTACAGATGAATAAACCATAGACAGAGATTAAATGATTTCCCTAGGGTCTCCCCAACTAGTATGTATCTGGCACAGCATTTGAACTCAGGTGTTTCTGACACCAGATCTAGTGCTCTATCCATTGAGCCACCTGGCTGCCTCTAATAACATCCTGGTACTCAGCTTGCTCTTGGCAGCCACTTATCTCCATTACCTACTTCTACCCCAGCCCAGGACCTTTTCTGATGCCTCATCATCCCTTTAGAATAACTTTCCACTGCTTCCTTCCCCTCCTCCCTGGACTCTTTGCAGATGCACTGCAGCTTGCCCTGAGCCAACTGAGGACAAGGGAAGATTCAGATTCTCTTGAGTTTGTCATCCTGTTTTCTTTCCATCCCTTGAATGCAGAATGATAACACCAGCTCATGTGTCTGGAATGCTTTACCAGGCACACCCTAGGATCATAGAGCAGAAAGAGATCTTGGAAACAATCTCTCCGGCCACTTCATTTTTACAGATGAGGAAACTGAGGCAAATAGGGTTAAGTGACTTGCCCTGGGTCCCACGGCTAGTAAGTTTCTGAGATTGGATTTGAACTCAGATCTTCCTGACTCCAAGACTGCTGCTTCACCCACTGCCCCCCCCCCCCCCGGGGTATTGTGTATGTATTTGGGGTTTGGGGCATTAGAAAGTAAGCTCCTTGACAGTAAGGATGATTTTTTTTGGCCTTTCTTTGTATCCTAGCATTTATTACAATGCACAGATTAAATATTCATTGACTGACTTAATGACTCAGTTGAAGCCATTAAGGATCCTGGTGGTGAGATGCATAATAAGGAGAGTCTAGGAGACCTAAAAAGAGATTCATTTTTCTCCTGAGCACTAATGAATTTTGATCTCTGATTTTTCCCTGCTTAGCTATCCAATATGGAAACCCTACTGAATATGAGGCTAGATTTTTTCTTTTGCTAAGACAATTGGGGTTAAGTGACTTGTCTAGGGTCACATAGTTAGGAAGTATTAAGTGTGTGAGACCAGATTTGAACTCGGGTCCTCCTGACTTCAGGGCTGATATTCTATCTACTGTGCCACCTAGCTGCCCTGAGGCTAGATTTTTATTAATAGCTAGATGGTTCAATAGGCAGAGCACTGGATGTAGAATCAGGAAGAACTAAGTTCACATTTTACCTCAGAATTTTATCAGCTTTTTAACCTTGGGAGAGTCACTTAACCTTTGTCAACCTTAGTTTCCCCATCTATGAAATGGGGATAATAACTTCTGCCCCCAGGATAGTTGTGAGGATTAAATAAGATGATGTTTGCAGAGCACTCTGCAAATCTTTAAGTGTCATATAAATGCTATCTATTCTCATTAGCTATGCACACATATTCAGCTTGGTATAGATGGCATTATCAGTGCCAAAGAGAAGGGTAAGGGCATGGGTCCCTACCTTGGGTGAGCTCTGGAGCTTCGGCCACATAGGTCAGTCGGAACTTGTTCCTCTTCCAACTTCGGTCATTGCTGATGAGGGAGTTGTTGGCTTTCTCTATGTTGACATCATCCCCCACACAGAACACATCACAGGCTGCCTGTAGCATTTGAAGAGTTTTCAGAGATCTCCCACCACTCTTTAGGGTAGTGGACCCTGGATCCCTCCCTTCTCCCAGTCTGCTCCTAGCTAAATATCCTGCACTTTAAAATAAATTAAATGTTTTATTAAAAACTTGACATCTAACACCAATATTACCGAAATATACTCACTGAGTAACTATACTTAATATCAATGTATATTATATTAGGATAATTTTAAGTAGCTCTCATTTCTCCTTCATTCCCATGAGGATCTTTAAAAGATCCTCAGATATAATTAAATTTATTCTGTTAATTTTTTATTTACTAGCTAGGATTATATTTTTAAATTTGGAAGAGACCACAGAAGTCAGTTAGTTCAATTCCCTCCTTTTACAAGAGAAAAACTGACTGAGGGTAGCTTATTTGTTCAAGGTCACACAAGTGCCAGTTAATGGCCCAAGCTGGGATTCCAAATCATGGATCATAGATCAAGAATTTGAGAAGGGGATTTAGAGGTCATCTAATGCAACCCTCTAGTTTAAGAAACCCAGGCAGAAAGAGGTAAAATGACTTGCCCCAAATGGAAGAGGCAGCAAATAGCAGAACTGGGAATCAGAGATCCTCTGATTCCAAGGACAGCTCTACTCCAAAGATTATTCCAAGTTGCCTCCTCTGTTTGAGCCTCAAAAGAGTTTTGTCAGGTTATCTTTTAAGGCATTATCCTCATTTTACAGATGAGGAAACTGAGGCAGCGAGCCATGAAGTGACTTGTCTAAGGTCACGTAGACAGCAAGAATCAAAGGCAGAATTCAAATCCAGGTCCTGCAACACCACATCTGCACCATTTGCACTATAACATGCTGCTTCTTGTAAACTTTGTCTATTAAATGGTTAGAGCTGATGTGTACTCCATGCAACTGATGTTCCCTTCACCCTTTTATTATTTCACACAGATCATTCCAGATTTCTCTGTACTCCTCATACTTGTCAGACTTAATTGAATTATTCTGTCCCATTTCATTAAAATAGGGAATAAGACTGGACTTGAGAATTTATTGGTATAGGGAATTTTGGAGTGGAGGAATATTCTCTATCGAAGCAGGTCTGCTTCTTCCCATTTACAGGCAGACAATTGCTGAGAGTATCGAGAGGGTAAGGGACTTCTTTTGAGAATATCAATCAATCAATATTTGTTAAGCATCTACTCTATGCCAGGGACTGTTCTAATCCTGAAGTATAATAAAAGGCAAAAGATAGCTCCTGCCCTCAAGAAGCTTACAATCGAGTGGGAAAAAAACCAAGCTTTTATATAGATCCCATTTTGTGTTAGGCAATGTGCTGAGGGAGTAGTAGGGTATAAAAAAGGCAAAAGATAGCCCCTGCCCTCAAGAACCTACAATCTAATGGGGAAAAGAGCATTTATATACCTCCTACTATGTGCTAGGTACTGTGATAAGTGCTTTGCACATATTATGTCATTTGATCCATACAACATTGCTGTGAAGTAGGTGCTGCTATTATTCCCATTTTACAGTTGAGGAGGAACCTGAGGCAAATAGAGGTAAATGATTTGTCCAGAATCATACACAAGGTCACCCTGATATTTCTGAATTGAGGGTTGGCTCTCCATCTACTACACCCACACTCATTCTCTACATCAATGTCCCACAATTTATTGTTTTCTCCCCTATGGCTGGACATTTAGGTGACTTCCAATGGTTCTCCCCTTCCCAAATTCTTCCCCTTCAGCTGCAAAATGAGGAGACTGGACTAGATGATCTCTAAAATTATTTTAAGCTTTAAATCTATGATCCTACTTAGTAAATAATAATACAAAAGAATCCCATTATAAAAAATGTCTTTGAATAGGGATATCTTTTGTGAGAGACAGCTAGGTGGCATTGCAGTGGATAGAAAGCTGAGCGTGGAGTCAGGATTACTCATCTTCCTGAATTCAAATATGACCTCACACAGCTTCTTGCTGTATGCCTCTGGATATGTCATTTAACTGCCTTTGCCTCAGTTTCCCCATCTGTAAAATGAACTGGAGAAAAAAAATGGCAAACCACTCCAATATCTCTGCCCAAAAAATCCTAAATGGGGTTACAACAAATCAGACATGACTGAAAAACAACAACAAGATCTTTTGTGAGAGGTCTACCCCTGCTGCAATATCAGTTTTTTGAGGGAAGGGACTTCTTTGTATCATAAACAATACTCTAGCATAGTGTCTGGTGGAGAGCAGGTACTAAGATTTGATCAGTGGATCACAACCCGACTCTGCATACCTTGTGACATTAATTCTTTCATTATGCATGTTGTTCTAATGTTCCAACTTCATCAAGGGCAATGACATTTGGAGAGTCAGCTCGAATCCTATCTTTCACAGGATGCTCTTTTTGATCTTCCCCATTCCCTAGGGTCCTCCCCTCTAGGATTGCCTTTAATTTCCTCTGAATGGATCCTTTATTAACATAGGTTTTGGTACATCATCTCTCCCACTAGAAATTAAGCTTTGTGAGGGCAAAGATTGTTTTCCTTTTGTTTTTCTTTGCATAACACTTGAAATACAGTAGCTACTAAGTAAATACTTCACTGACTTCCTAGTTAAAGTCTTCCCCTCTATTTCTGTCTCTTTCTCTCCTCTTCCTCCTTCTTCCCTTCTGTCTCTATCCATCTGTCTGTCACACAGACACATAGACACACAGAGACACACATACCTCTTGACTACCACTGGCAGTCTACCTTTCTCATTCTCTTTGTCTCTCTCTTTCTTCCTTCCCTTCCCTCTCCTCTTCTCTTCTTTTTCTATCCCTCTCTCTCCAAATGTACACACACACACACACACACACACACACACACATACATATACACACAGAGATATATCTAAGAAAGCCAAAGTGTGTACCTCACATGCTCATAGCTTCTTATACATTCCTCTTTCTTCTGCTCCTTTCTGTACTGAAAGGTTGGTGTTTTGTGGTGATGATGAAATTCATAATTATGAAAAAAATTAAAAGAAATAAAGCAAAGGGGTTGGACTCGAACACCGTCTAGCTCTAAAGTTTTGTGATTCCATATGGAAAAACACCTGGATTATAATGAAGAATGTCATTGGCAGCTGGTGATGCAGTGGTGATGCAGAGCACTGGGTCTGGAATCAGGAAGACCTGAATTCAAATATAAGCTCAGACACTTTTAAGCTATGGAAATCTGGAGAGGTCACTTAACCTCTGCCTCAGTTTCTTTACCTGTACAATGGCAATAAATAGTACCTCTTTTGTATTGTTGTGAGGATCAAATGAGATAATATTTGTAAAGTGCTAAGCACAATGCTTGGCATATAGTAGATATAATAACAAAAATAAAAACTAGGATTTCTATGGCTTGGAACATTGGAATTCTGAACCACTTTTGTGTCCATTTGATGTATGGAGATATGGCGGAACCTATGGATCCCTTCTCAGAATCATGTTTTTAAATGTATGAAATAAAATAAAAATACATGAGTTACAAGGGAAACCACTTATATCAAAATAGTTTTCAAAATATTCACAGTCTTTTCCCCAAACTCACAAACTCATCATCCCTGAAATTTATCCATTGCCCTCCTGGGTGATGGTGGGTTACATTATAATCTTGATCCAGATTCTTTCAAAGTCTGTCTTCTTCCCATGACAAGGAAACCTGTTACCTTGAAGACCTTCTTGGCCCACGTTCTGAAGGCTTCTTCCTGACCACAGAGCTCATCCCCTTCCCTCATCTTCAGGATGCGTTCCCCGCCAAGTTCTTCTAGAAGAGTGTCCACTGCATGGCCAAAGGCACAGAAGTGGGGGTATGCCCTCGATCCAAGGCCAAATACTGAGAATCTGCCAGCAGATAAGACAAAATCATAAAGATTTTTTTTCTGTCTCTCTATTCCCATTTCCTAGCATTGTGCTTGGTATATTAAGGATTGCAATAGGGAAAGCCAATGATTGGAGTGAAGTTATTTGGGAAGCCATTCAAAAATACCAACCACAGCTCACTTTCCATAGTGTTTTAAGTTTTACAAAGTGCTTTCATTTTTTTTAAATTTTGCCCCAAATTAATTACTTAATTAACCAGCATTAATTAAACACCTGCTTGGTGATCCTAGGCAAGCCACTTAACTCTTAGTGTTTTGAGAACTCTTTAAGACTAGAAGGGGCAGAAAAGGTGTCAATCTGCATTTGTAGAGGGAGTTTCCTCATAAGGGTGTTCCTGGTACCAATAACACTACATTTCTGCTCCCTATCCTTATTCTCATTCCTACTATGTGCTAGGCACTGTGGATATAAATATAGAAAATCCATTTCTGTTTCCATATTGTTTTCTCCAGTAGAACATGTACTCCCTGAAGGCAGGTCTTGTGTGATTTTGTATCTCTTTATCACCAATATTTACCATAAGTCATTGCACCCAGTTGGTGTTTAATAAGTGGTGGTTGAACTGAATTGAATTTTCCCCATCACTCCTCAGCCCCCAATATTTTTTATCCTGCATTCCTGATCTTTCTCCAGCAGAAATAACCATGTAGGTAGATGGAGCCTTCTCACTCATCTTACCTTTGGCTCAGTTTCCATTCAAGTGATTCCTTTTTCCTTCAAAATGATTTAAATGGCTGACTCTCCCCAAAAGAGAATCGTGGGGTCATAAAACTTTATGCTTGGCAGCTTTACAGTTGCCAAGGACCTTAGAGAACATTGAATCCAATCCCTTCATTTTACAGAAGAGGAAACTGAGGCACAAAGAGATTAAGTAACTTCTCTGGGGTTACATAGCTAGTAAACCTTTTAGAGAGGATTTGAAACTGAGTCTTCTTGATTCCAGATCCAATGCCTTATCCACTCTACAAAGTGGGAAGCTAAAGGGAAGTATCTTTCATGAATCATATATAACCTTTTGTAATTTTTACTTGAAAAATTATCCCTTGGAAATGTCATTTAGGCAAGGCAATCCTTAAGTTTATTGGAGAATTCACTGAATACTCCATTGACTTGAGGTGACTTTCTGTGAAGAGGGAAGAAGTCACTGGAAGTATCAAAAGATGGACAGCAAAAGTTCTATTCTTTATTAAAAATAAAACCCAGTGGCACTTTTCTGTCAATGAATTTGAGCAGGTCAAGAAAGTTCTCCAGTCCCCAAAGTATCCATCTCACAAGCCGATCATAAGGGAAGAACTTCCTACTCTTCTTCTGAGCCAAGGTTCCATTAAAAGTCCCTCCTACAAGTTCCCTTCTCTCTTATCTCCACGTCTTCTCCATGGGAGCACATTATGCCTAGTACCAATTCTTTCCTGCCTGGCTCTCAATTCATTTCTCTTCCATCATATCAAGGATTCCTAAAGTCACTTCTCTTTAAGAAGCCTTCCTGCACTGAGCAGAGAGAGACAGATGACTTCTTTCAACCTGACTCCATCTAAACATTAATTTCTCATGGCTATAAAACATCCCATCAGTGGTTGATGCTAACATTTAATGGTTTAATCTACACGTTAATTTAATTGCTTAGCATAGTTCCTGGAACATTAAAAATTCTTACTCCCTTCCCTCCATTCAACAAAATTCAGCATCCCCCTATTGAATTTTTTTTTTTCTTTTTGCTGAGGCAATTGAGGTTAAGTGACTTGCCCAGGGTCACACAGCTAGGGAATGTTAAGTGTCTGAGACCAGATTTGAACCCAGGTCCTCCTGACTTCAGGGCTGGTGCTCTATCCACTGCGCCACCTAGCTGCCCCCCCCTGTTGAATTTAGGATAAAATATCACATCTTGTGTTTGAATTTCACATCCCTTCATAACTTGGTCTTTTCCTAACTTTCAAGTTTTTTTTTTTCCCATCTTACTCCCCTCTGTGTACTTTATGAGCCAATAACACTGGCCAGCCTTGAAAAAAAAAGACATTGAATAAAACATTCTATCTCCTGACTCCAAGTGTTTTCAGGGGTTGGCCCTCGACCCTGGAACATTCTATGTCACTCTGTCTCTTTCCTCTTCTCTCCTCTTCCCTCTCCTTTCATATCCCCTTCTCTCCCCTATCTTTTCTCCTCCTTTCCTCTCTCCTCCTCCTCTTTTCTCTCTCTCTCCTCTCTCTCCTCCTCCTCCTCCTCTTCTTCTCCCCCCCCTCCTTCTTTTCTCTCCTCTGGGGCTGGATTTGGATTCAGGAAGACTCACCTTCCTGATTCTAAGCCCAGGGCTATATTGATTGTGCTGTCTAACTGCCTTAGGAAAAAAAAAGGTAGTGGGCTCTAATTAGGCTTAGTATAGAAGAAGACCCTCAGGGAATCTATAAAAAGCAATAGTGGAAGAGAAATATTCAGAGCCAGGGAATATTGATGAGGATTATCGAGAGACAGGGCAGCTAATTGGTGTAATAGTTAGAGTACTGGGATTTATTTTCCTGAGTCAAAACTCAGCTTTAAGAAATTAGCTGTGTTATACCAAGATAAGATCTAAATGGGTTCATGATCTGGATATAAAGAGTGATTTTGTAAACAAGTTAGAGGAACATAATATAGTTTACCTCTCAGACCTGTGGAGATGGAATAAATTTATGTCCAAAGAAGAACTGGAAATCTTAATTGAAAACCAGATAGATAACTTTGACTATATTAAGTTAAAAAGTTTTTGTACAAACAAAATCAATGCAGACAAGATTAGGAGGGAAGCAATAAATTGGGAAATCATCTTTACATTTAAGGGTTCTGATAAAGGTCTCATCTCTAAAATATATAGAGAATTGTCTCATATTTATAAAAATTCAAGCCATTCTCCAATCAATAAATGGTCAAAGGATATGAACAGACAATTTTCAGAGGATGAAATTAAAACTATTTATAGTCATATGAAAAGGTGCTCCAAATCACTATTGATCAGAGAAATGCAAATCAAGACAACCCTGAGATACCACTTCACACCTGTCAGATTGGCTAAAATGACAGGAAAAGTTAATGATGAATGTTGGAGGGGTTGTGGGAGGGCTGGGACACTGATGCATTGTTGGTGGAGCTGTGAACGGATACAGCCATTCTGGAGAACAATTTGGAGCTATGCTCAAAAAGTTATCAAACTGTGCATACCCTTTGACCCAGCAGCATTTCTATTGGGCTTATATCCCAAAGAAATCATAAAGGAAGGAAAAGGCCCCACATGTGCAAGAATGTTTGTGGCAGCCCTTTTTGTAGTGGCTAGAAACTGGAAATTGAATAGATGCCCTTCAATTGGAGAATGGCTGAATAAATTATGGTATATGAATATTATGGAATATTATTGTTCTGTAAGAAATGACCAGCAAGATGATTTCAGAGAGGCCTGGAGAGACTTACATGAACTGATGCTGAGTGAAATGAGCAGAACCAGGAGATCATTATACACGGCAACAACAGTACTATATGACGATCAATTCTGATGGACATGGCTCTCTTCAACAATGAAATGTTTCAAACCACCTCCAATTGTTCACTGAAGAAAGCCATATACACCCAGAGAGAGGGATGCGAAATGTGGACCACAACATAACATTCTCATACTCCTTGATTGATGTTTGCTTACATTGTGTTTCCTTTATCTGATATATCATTTGTGTAGATAAGATTTTTCTTGCACACCAATGATAAGTTTGGAAATATGTATACATATATTCGATTTGCCAATATTTTAACATAATTAACATGTAGTGGATATCCTGCCATCTAGGGGAGGGGTGGGGAGTTGGGGGGAAAAATTTGTAATGGAAAGCTATGTAAGGGTTATTGTTGAAGAATTACCCACACATATGTTATGCAAATAAAATAAAATAAAAAAAAGAAATTAGCTGTGTGACCCTATGTAAATCACTTAATTCTTTTTTTGCCTCAGTTTCCTCATCTGTAAAATGGGCAAGAGAGGGAAATGGCAAATAATTCCTGTATCTCTGCCAAGAAAACCCTAAATGGAATCACGAAGATTGAACATGACTAAACAATTCAAAACACCAAACTATAGAAAGCAGATGTAGGAGGTAACATATCAGGAAGAAGCAGCTAGCTCCTATGAGAAAATATTACTCCTCCTAGCCAATTGGGAGGTAGGGGGCTTCCATGGACCCCTTAGACACGAGAGTGCTGGATATTTGGGGGAGGAACTAAAAAGGGAGAAAATGACAAGAAAAGGGTGCAGAAATCTCCCTAAACTTGGATGAGGTCATTTTTGTTGTTACCCATGATTCTCAGCTCCCCTGAGCTCCTCAATGCCCCTATGCTCACCTCACATTGGCCAGGGGCCCAGCACTTTCAAAATTATCTCTCAGGTCAGGTCCATCACTTGAAGATTTCCGGGCATCAGAGTATGAGGAGACACTATTGAAACGGACCTTGTAGCTCCTGCAGAAAGCAATAGGGACAAATGAGCACTGAGGCATTGAGACCCTCTGGAAGCAGGGAAATACAAAGGTGAGAAAGGGGGAGTGGGGCTACATGCATTGGCAGGGCCTCTAATGGGTGCTGAAATATTGCCCAGGAGGGGCTGAGTCAAGGATCCAGGGGGCATCTGGGCAGCGTGGGCTGGGAAGCATTTCTAGCAGGTCAAGCCTCTGCTGGGGAGCAAGTTCAGGGTTCACCCAATTTCCAGGTCCCTACAAACCCCTGATTTTTTCCTTCCTTTCCTTCCTTGCCTGCTGTGACATCTGAGTTCATTTCCTAGAGCTGCTTTCATTGTTCTTAGGCAACTCTCCCCTTTGTGTTCACCTTCTGTCAGTCTTTACCCACATCATAATAAGTGTCTTTTAATTATCTATCCAGGGGGACAAAAAGCAAGGGTGGAGAGAGAGAAATAGGTGAGAGGAGATGTCGTATAGTAGAGATGAAAAAGTGTAGATGCTGGAGATGGAGAAAATAGGAGAGGAGAAATGGGGGAGCTGGGAAGGGAAAGGAGAGATGGAAAAGGAGAAGAGAAAGGAAATGAAGAAGAGATGGAGAGAAGAAATAGAAAGGAGTGATGAAAAGAAGGAAAATGAATGAGAAAGATGGAAAAGGAGGGATGGAAAAGAGAAGACCAAATGGAAGAAGGGATAGAAAGGAGAGGAGAGATGAATAATAGAGATGGAGAAGAGAAAGAAAGTAAAAAAAGAGATGAAGAAGATTGGAAAGACAGACGGGATGGAGATGAAAGGATAAATGGAAAGGGGAGGAAAGATGAAGAATAGAGAAGAGATGAAGAAGAGAGAAAGAAAGAATAAGTAAAGAAGAAGAGAATACCCATTTAATCCAGAATGGCAAATAACTTTTTTCTTTTTTTCATTTTTCCTTTTTATTTTCAAATAATTTAAAAAAAATACACTTAGCTTTGAGTTTATCATGTGATTATTTTTTTATAGTTTTACCACCCTAATTATGTTTTATTTACACTGATATTAATATAAGTTTGCATACCCTTGAGTACATACTAACTTCAGATGGAGATTGTGGGAAGGAGGAGGAGAAGATGCAGCTGGGTAAGGGGAAAGCTAGTGGAGAGCAAATATTCAGCATCTGTGAGTCCTGTACCCCCAGGGATCCCCAGGGCAGGCCAGGAGCCAAGTTGGCAGAAGGTGACAGCACTGTCAGTTGGTTTATCAGGCTTCCTGCACAGCTGCCCGCTGGAGCAAAGGGAAAGAGGGCACATCTGCTTGCTAGCCTCCCAGTGGCTGTTGGCAGAGTCTGGGAATCTCCATGGGAGGCTTGTTCGTTTGGAACTGGCTTGACTGGTGGGGTTCCCCTCCTTAACCCAAGCTTCTTGTCTTCTCAGGGAAACTGATATTACTCTCAGTGGAGTATCTTTCCTCTGAATGCTTTCCAACTGATAGCCCCATTTGCAACCCATTCTGCCATGGATTTACTATCAATCCTGTGATATATCAACATCTTTAAATCATAGGCTCTTGACTCAGAGTGGGAAGGAAATCTGAGAGGCTATGGAGTACTTCTCTACTGCCCAGGGTCACATAGCCAGAAGTATCTGAAGCAAGATTTAAACTACGGTAGGGTGGAAGACCTGCCTGGGTCTTTTTGGAGACTTGGGGCACAAGAGTGAGGGGAACAGGGATTGATAGGCGGACTTTTCAAATACTAGAAGACAGATATCATGTTTCTCCTGAGTCTTCTCTAAGCTGAACATCCCTGATTCATTCATTCAAGTTCCATATGACATGAACTTGATGTCCTTCCCCACTGGGGTTACCTTCCTCCAGACACTCCCCACTGATCGCTGGTTCTCCCTGTCATTACTTGTGTAACTATGGAAAGTTCACTTAACCTCCACCCTCATGGACCTCAGTTTCCTCCTTTGTTAAATGAGGGGAGTTGACTATATGACTTGGGATGTCCATACTAGTCCTCCATCTGAGCTGATCTGTTCTAAACTGTGCCACCCAGAGCTGAGAACAATATTTCAAATATAATCTGACCATGAGTGGAAGGCTGCTGTGGGACTAACGCTTTCTCATTCTGGGGGCTCGTGTCTCATTCACTGCAGCCAATGGAAGGAGAGTTGTTTCCCCCCCCTCCCCCAAGGTTAGTCACACAACACCCTTATGATTTCAGCCATTCATTGGAAACTCGTGATTTAACAAAATCCAATTTCCCCTTAAGAATCGATGACTTTGGTCTCAAAGACCAAACCCCAAACCCAAACCAAGAACCACCCCCCAAAAAAAAAAACCAAAACAAAAACAGAATTGGAAAAAGAAACAAACCAAGAGCAAAAGACAGAAGCTTGTGCACCCTGGTAGCAGTGGTTCTGATTTGGGTGGCCTTCAAAGCTTTCTCTCAAGCATCAGGAAAGTGCTAAATATATGGATGTGTATTTATTGTCCCAAAATAGATGCCTCAAATTGAGTCATATCACCAAACAGGCCGCCGCTTTCATGCAAGCCGATCAGAGAGGTAGCCGCATTGTTAGCGCAGGGCAGCTGGCCATGGGAATAAAAATAATTCCCTGGATTTTTATAACATTTTCAAACTCCCCTCCCCTTCCCTCATGCTTCCAGAGCCATGATCTCATCCCATTTTCATAGCAACCTCAGGAGATAGGAAAAGACAGGCGTGATCCTCCCCATTTGTTGGATGAGGAGACTTGAGTTTCAGATTGGTTAAGTGAGTGGCCTGAGGTCACACAGCAAGTCACACAGCTCTGCACACTTCCCATGGGACCATGCAGAGTAAGGAAGGCCTGATGGGAAGCTGCAGCTTTGGTGGTTAGCTTGGGAACTCAGCAGACACACAGTCTACCTGTCCTGACTGTCTCGCACCGCAGCCAGGTTATACACTTCCGTTTGTTCATAGGGAGGTGGTGGCCCTCTACGGGGAAAGAAAGGCAAGGGTTCCCGGGACCTAGAGAGGAGAACCAATAGAGCCCCATCTCTCCCTAGAGAAGGGGGTCAGGGGGGAACCCTCGTGAGATCAGCAGTCTGGGCAGGGGTCCCCCTAGGTGGGAGCAGGCAGCTTCCAGGAAAAATGGGAAGTATATAATAAATGAGCACAACTCACATTTCTAAAGCACTCTGGTTTGCAAGATATATTGCTTAGTACGTGACTCTGGAATCAGAGGACTGGATTCAAATCCTGCCTTTGTGTATCTTTGAGTAAATCTTTTCATTTTCCCAACTTTCTTTATCTGTAAAATGAAGGGGCTAGACAAGGCAGCCTCCGAGGTCCTTTGCAGATGTAAATCTACAGGTTAGATGATATCAAGGAGGTACCAATTATCTGTCCCATTTGAGAGGTGAGGAAACTGGGACTCAGAGGGAAATGACTGGTCCATAGTCACCCAATCAATTCATCTCTAAGTCTGAGTTCCCTAGGGCTTGGTTGACAAAGCATAGGATTGGGCACCAGAAGGGAGACCCACTTGATTTTCTCGAACAGTGAAAGTCCATCACTCCAGATTCAGGCTCAAGGCAAACCTGTCCCAACCTACTGAAAAGACAAGTTTAAAAAGCAGTCTTTTGGGGACAAGAGAAGGAAAATAAGAAGAAACTAATTTAATCCCTCTTAATTTGAATATGTAGCCCAAAGTGGGAAAAGCCCAGTAATGATACCTGATATTGCTATTGTAATTTAAAATATCCTAAACACTTTTGAATTTATTCTCTCATTAGACCTCTCACTTTAGCTTTGTGTCATAGGAAACCCAGGGATTATTGTTTCCATTTGACAAATCAGGAAACTGAGGCAGCTAGCTGTCAGAACACCAGGCTTGTATTCAATAAGACCTAAGTATGAATTCTACCTTAGATACCTATTCACTTTATGATATGAACAATTCGCTTATCCCTTTCTGTCTTCATTTTTTTGTTTTTTTTAATCTGTAAAATTGGGATAATAATAATCTTGCAAACTTTAAGGTGCTATAAAAATGTGAACTCATTATTATTAATCAGCTTATTTAAATTTCAGCTTAGAAAGCAAGTGATGTTTACTTTCATGGGCTAGTGATATCCATCAGTTTTAGTCAGTGGAATTGTCTCCGTGACGCGGAGCCCTATTCTCTACTGACAAAGAGTCAGACATGATGGAACAATAACAAAATGTTCACACTAAAAATTGTGAATCCCAGGGGCCAGCCAGAAAATTGTTGGGTACCCAGGATCAGAATCAAGTTCTCGGTGGGATGAGAGAGACTTGAAAATAAAATTCACTTACTTCCTTTCCTCCTGCACAGAGTTGGGGTGCCTCATTTCCATCAAAGCACAGCCAAATTTCTGGAGACCAAGAGAGATAAGAGAAAGATTAGTCCATTTATTGCGAAATCTGGCCCAAGGTCAGGCACTGGTGCTGTATAATCCAGACAAGCAGACTTCAGTTAGAAAATAATAGACTTTGGGGCCGTTGGTGGTGCAGTGGATAGAGCAGCAGCCCTGGGGATCTGAGTTCAAATCTGGTCTCAGAGAGTTAACACTTCCTAGCTGTGTGACCCTGGGCTAGTCACTTAACCCCAATTGCCTCAGGAAAATAAAGGTGACAGACTTTGTGGCTTACTGGAAGCTAGGTTCTCAGAGTCAGGTGTAGACAGGCATCCCTCTGAGCAGCCATTTGGTTCAGAGATGGCTACAAGTAGAGGGGGAACATTTATCCACTAATAACAGTAGTGATAATAGGATAGTAGGGCAGCTAGATGGCTGTCATAGTGAACAGAGAAGATTCATCATTCTGAGTTCAAATCAAGTCTGTGTGACCCTAGGCAATTTACTTCCCCCTGCTTGCCTCAGTTTCCTCATCTTCAAAATAAGCTGGAGAAGGAAATAGCAAACCAGTCCTGTATCTTTGCCAAGAGAACCACCAAATAGGGATGTGAAGAGTCTGATGTAAATGAAAATGACCAAACATACAAATCCTGACTATGTCTCAGTTTCCTCGTTTTTAAAATAAGGATTAAATAATCCCCAAGAATCCCCCAGCTCTAAATCTACAATCCTCTTATATCACATGAGCCTTATCATAACTCTGAGAAGCAGAAGATGAAATATTTTTATTCCCATTTTACAGATGAGGAACCAGACTCACAGAGGTAAGTGATTTGCCCAGAGTCATAAAGCTAATAAGTTCAGAAGCAGGATTTGAATCTGGGTGTTGACTAACTTCAAGTCTAGAGCTCTGTCCACTATGTGACTTTGCTTCTGCTGCCTCTGGAGATCAAAATGGCTTTTTATAATTCAATTCCTATTTTTTAATTAAGCACTTGCTGTATGCAAAGGCAGATGCTAGGCATTGAGGATACAAAGGCAAACTTGAAAAAATGCCCCCACCTTCAAACAGCTTAGAGCTAGAGGGTGCTACGGTCAATTTGGAGAGCTGATTGCTAATTTTTGTGTGTGAATATCTTGTCATAATTCAGTCATGTCTGACTCTTTGTTTTCTTGACAAAGATACTGGAGTGCTTTGCCATGTCTTTCTCTAGAAAATTTACAGATTAGGAAACTGAGGCAAATAGATTTAAGTAACTGCCCAGGGTCACACAGCTGAGGTCAAATTTGAAATCAAGAAAAGGAATCTTCCTTTCTTCACATCTGGCAGCTAGCAAATGCTACAATTTAAGACTTGATTTATTGTTTTATTGATGACGTAGACTTAAGAAAGTGAGAGAAAACATTAATAGTGCTATGTTCTCTCTTTCCTTTTTTTTGAGAACTTATTGTTAAACACCAGCACATTTCTGCTTACAACTTACTGGGGGAGGATACAACTTACACAGATGAGATTCTGGGTTTACTTATCCAAGTTCATATTATTTCCCCACAGTTGAATATAACTTCCTTGAAGGCAGGGAGTGGTTCATTTTTGTCTTTGTACCTAAAGAGCCTAGCCCATGTCTGGCACACAGGGGACACTTAATATATTCTTGTTGAATAAATGGATGCATATAAACAAAAATGAATGAAGCAAATTGAATAAATACAGAGAACTTGTAAGGAGATCAAGGAGGAGTGGTCAGGTGGAGGAGTCTGAATCAGTCTCTTAGTGTGTGATGATGATATGTCCCACAATTCCTTTCTCTGTAAGGCTTCAGTAGGATTTGGGTTAGACCTTTCTAGGTCTATGAGTACTTTCCCTTCAATCTTTCCCCCAAACTTGCTACACACTCTTTAATGCTCAACCTACCTCCCCATTCTCTGGAGGATCTCCATTGCCAAAGGTGCTAGTAACCACCAAGACTAGCGTCTCGTGTTCTAGGTGTACAATATCATATTCTTCCATGGACATGACCTTTAAGGAAGAAAAAAAGAAAGAATGAAGGAGACAGTGAGAACAAGTAAGGAAAAGCTAGAAGAAGACAGAAGAGAGAGAGAGAGAAAGATGTTTGCCAGGTGCCTTTTTCTCTGCAGCATGGAAGCCAGACCCATGAATCATAGCCATCAGGTCTTACTTTTAGGTTATTGCAACTGAAGGCTGACCACGTGGCCTGGGACAGCAATGATTCATCCCTCCCAAGTACAAAATAGTGTGCAGGGGTTAGGGGCACAGATAAAAATGACTCAATCTTTATCTTCCAGAAGCAGCCATGATACTGGAAGAGGAAAATTTTTATAATGGTAAATATGATACTGTCTAAAAAATCTGGGGTATATAATGTCCTATAATAGGTCACTACATAGATCCTTTGAATGAAGGATAAACAACAAAGTAGCACAATAGATAAAGTGGGATTTGGAGTCTGAAGGGGCCACATTGAAATTCTGCTTTAGATATTTATTAGCTATGTGACTCCAGGCAAGGCACTTAACATTTCTATGTCTCAGTTTTCTTTTTTTTTTTCTTTTTAAAGTTTTTTATTTTCAAAACATGTATGCATGGATAATTTTCAACATTCACCCTTGTAAAATCTTATGTTCTAAAATTTTTCCCTCTCTTCCCCCCACTTCTTTTCCTAGACATCAAGTAATCCAATATATCTTAAACATGTGCAATTTTTCTCTATATATTTCTACCATTATCATGATGCATGATCAAAAAGGGAAAAAAGAGAAAGAAAAAAAGCAAGCAAACAACAGCAAAAAAGTGAAAATACTATCTTGTGAGCCACACTCAGTTCCCACAGTCCTCTCTCTGGGTGCAGATGGCTCTCTTTACCACAAGATCATTGGAACTGGCCTGAATCATCTCATTGCTGAGGAGAACCATGTTCCTCAGAACTGATCATCATGCAATCTTGTCGTTGCCATGTATAATGATCTCCTGGTTCTGCTCATTTCACTCAGCATCAGTTCATGCAAGTCTCTCCAGGCCCCTCTGAAATCACCCTGCTGGTCATTTCTTACAGAACAATAATATTCCATAACATTCATGTACCATAACTTGTTCAGCCGTTCTCCAACTGGTGGGCAGCCACTCAATTTCCAGTTTCTTGCCACTACAAAAAGGCCTGCTACAAACATTTTTTTATGCCTCAGTTTTCTTCTCTGTAAAATGGGGTTAACAGCACCTACTTCCCCAGTGTTGTAGTGAAGATAAAATGAGATTCTATTTGTAAAGCCCTTAGCACAGTTCCTGGCACATAGAGAATTGTTGTATAAATTAGAATAATTAATGTGTCTGACACAGCTGATCAGACCAATATGAGCTCAGAATGCAATACAGATAGTCCATATGAACACTTGAAGTCGTTTCTCTAATTTTATGCATCTCATGTTTCTTCTGGGCTAATTCACTTCTGCTTTGCTCATGGAGCACAGCACCTTCTCTGATGAGGGCACGCCATGCTGGGTGGTCCTGGGCCAGTGTCTTCCATGTCTATAAGTGTGTGCACATTCCATGAACCAATGGTGAGTGGAATCAACCTTGTAGGAGTTTGTGTACATTTTTTGTGTGTGTTTTGACTGCATGGTGAGATCCCTGCCTGCCAGGGTAATCAGGCCAGGGGTGGGTAAACACACAATTTTTAGGACACCTTTTCTAGCCCCTTCCTCACACATAGAAGTGAGCAGTGTGATCCTTAAAAGACTTCCCAGTCACCCTGGCAGCTGCTGATCCCTCTGCTACTTCCAGTGAGAAGATAACTCTATGGTCTGGCCATAGGTTGTGACTGGGTTGTGACTCTAGCTCCCAGTGTGTCCACACCTGCTGCTTCAGCACTTGTTCATTGCCACAGAGCTTTGAGGGTAGAAATGATAAAATGGTATGGTGATGCCTTTTGATTCATACATAAATTGGATTTAAATGAGGCAGAATTGCATGAAATTGCCGGCTTCACTCTTTCTCCCAGAGTCACTGCTGTCCAGTGGCAGGAGAGAGTCAAGATGACCAATGATGACTCCAGATGCACTGGATGACCTTGTGTCTTCAATGTCTAATCAAGCTCTAAGCACTCCACGACACCTGCTTCAGCCACCTTCATGGCCATTGGAACAAATTGTTCTCATCCACCCATTCCTGCAGGGGAAATCTTCACATATGGAGATAGACACTCCCCAATTCACCATAGACCCCTTGGTTATCCTCGGTCTGGTTTAGTCCTTCTGCCAAAATGGCTTAGCAGAATGTGGCCTCTGGGCATGGTACAGCTTTTTGGAGCCACAGGTAGACTTAGGTGGATTTCCCCCAAAGGTAGAAAACAGCCTTGTAAAAGGTTCAGCAGCCCTCACTCAGAGGTACTAGTCTTCCCTGAAAACACTCTATGCCTTCTGGCACAGAGTAGGTGCTTAGCAAATGCTGTTTTTCCTTCCTTGGAGCCAGGAAAAATGGGGTCAAATCCTGCCATGACTGGATTATTTGACTCTAAACAAGTAATTTAGCTTCTCAGTATCCTAGGCAATTCTATAAACTTCAGAGAACATCCACTGGTGGAGGGAATTTCATAATTAGGAGTTCTGTCTGCTGATGAAATCATAATTTGGTTCAATAAGAGCAAGAAAAGAATTAAGGGAGAAGAGAATAAGCATTTATTAAGTGCCTATTATGTGTCAGGCACTGTGTTAAGCTCTTTCCAGGTATTGTCTCATTTGAATGAGAGAAAGAAATCATATAAATGTTATTAAATATAAAAGCTGTCTACATGGTATAGTGGATAGATAGTGCTGGGCTTAGAGTCAGGAAGACCTGAATTCAAAATCAGCTTTAACTACTTAGTATTTATGATCCAAGGCTAGTTACAACTTCTGTTTGCCTCAGCTTCCTCATCTATAAAATGGGAATAATAGCACTTACCCTGAAGGATCATTTTGAGGACCAAATGAGATAACAGTTGTAAAGTATATAGCATCATGTCTAGTATACAGTAGGTGCTCTATAAATGCTATTATTGGTAGTATTAGATGGTAAGTGATTCTTATATAATGTTTCACAGTTTGCAAAATGGCTTATCTGAGCTTCACAACAACCCTCTGAGGTAAGGATGACAAATACTATTATCTCCATTTCATAGTTGAGGAAATGGAGACTCATAGACTCATAAGGAAATAGAAACTCATAGTTTTTTTGCCCATGGTTGTATAAATAACTGGTAATTATCAGAGGTGCGATTTGAATCCAGGTCCAGTTTCTGACTTCAAGTCCAGAACTCTATTGTGGTGTATCTTGGTTGTTCCATGGATTCTTTTTTCATCCCTAATACTCCACAAGGAGCAATATAACAACAAAAATAGCTAGTATTTTTATAGCACTTTACATATGTTATATCATTTGGTCCTTGCAACAATTCTGTAAAGTAGGTGCCATTAGTATGACACCCATTTTATAGATGAGGAGGCTGAGGCAGACAGAGAAGAAATGACTTGTTCAGGTAATTTGGTTAGTGTCCGAACTCAGGTTTTCTTGACTCCAGGTCCAGCTCTCTATCCACTGCCCCACCCAGCTAGCTACCTATTGTAGAAGCAAAAGCCACCCTTAGTTAGACTAGTCTAGGTTTGCCTAAAATCTATTGAAACCATCTTTGAGATTTCTTTGAGATCTGAGTCAGAAACAAGGCTTGAGTCACTGATGTGCCTTCACAATAGTCTGACTACAAAGGTCAGCTCCCGAGGAGTCAGTTTCTTCCCTCAGATCTTGAAACATGCTTTCACCTGCAGCACCAGGGTAAGTATGGCGGCAGGGGGAGCTGTGCTCATCTGAATCAATGTTGTAGACAGAAAGAGTTTGGGTAGGGCTTGTCTTTTGCCTCTTTTTGCATCTTCATTTTTAGTGTGGTGGACAGTAGGTGCTTAATAAATGTTGATTGATTGTTATCCTTTGTTCTCAAAGAGGACCAAAATGACACCGATATGCTAAAGTTAAGTTAGTGTGTTTGACTGTGGCTGATCAAACCAATATGAACTTCAAATGTTCTGCTGCAGGTTGGACCCAAATAGTCCCTATGAACATTTGGGAATTAATTGCATCTAATGATCTTCTGTTAAAGATCCTCATGGGAATGAAGGAGAAAGGACAGCGATTTAAAATTATCCTACTATAATAAACATTTATATTAAGTATAGCTGCTCAATTTGGCAATATTGGTGTTAGATGTTGAGTTTTTAATAAAACATTTAATTTATTTAAAAGTGCAGAGTACCTAGCTAGGAAAAGACTGGGAGAAGGGAGGGGTCCCTGGTCCAACACCCTAAAGAGTGATGGGAGGTCTCGGAAAACTCTTCAAATGCTACAGGCAGCCTGTGATGTATTCTCCATTGGAGATGATGTCAACATAGAGAAGGTAAAAAATTCCCTCTTCAGCAACGACCGAAGTTGGAAGAGAAACAAGTTCCAGCTGACCCATGTGGCTGAAGCTCCAGAGCTCACCCAAGGTAGGGACCCATTCCCTTACTCTTCTCTTTGGCACTGATAGTGCTGGCCATGCTCATAGAACACAGAACCTTCTAAGATTAGGGCATACCATGCTGGGCAGTCCTGTGCTAGTGTCCCCATGCCAATTCTAAAGTTCTTGGAGAGAGTCCTTGTATCATTTTTTTCTGACCATCTCGTGAGTGCTTGCCATATGTGAGTTCTCCATGGAATAATCTTTTTGGCAAATGTGCATTGATTGATTGCATCTTTGTTGACTATCTCTTATATACTTGTTCTTTTTGTTAACTGTTAAATGGCCATGGAGAGGCTCTTTCTTTTCCAATCCCAAATCTGAATCATAATACCAGACTGCAGCAGAAACAAGGAGTATCAAACAGGTAGGAAGCTGATCCTGTTTCTCAGAGCTTAGATTGAGGGGCTAGGTTACACTCACCTTGGCATCGAAGGCATGTTTGAAGATTTCACACAAGGTTTTTGCATAGGCCTGGGATTTGCCTGTCTCAGTGGCATAGAGAATGGTGGCTTTGACTCTTTTTGCCATGGCCTGACCCATCAGCTTAGCTGAGAACTTGACAGCTCTGGGAGAAGAGAGGGGGAAAAAGACTAGGTTAAGACTACTTTCAGCCAAGAGTCTTTGGTCCCCCCCTTTTTTTTTGCTGAGGCAATTGGGGTTAAATGACTTGCCCAGGGTCACACATCTAGGAAGTCTTAAGTGTCTAAGACCAGATTTGAACTCAGGTTCTTCTGACTTCAGGATTGGTGTTCTATCCACTATGCCACCTAGCTGCTCCCCCCATTTTTTTAAAACATGCTCATTGTATTCTGTTTAATGTCTAAATCTTGTCCCCTGGTAGAATGTATGTTTCTTTTGGGCAGAAATGGCTCCATTTCTGGAGCATAGTACCTGATTAAAAAGTAGGTATCTACTTTTTATTGTTTATTGAATTGGTTAGAAGTTCCTTGAAGGCAAGTCCATTGGCAGATTGGTGGTGAAGTGGACAGAGCACTGGGCCTGAAGTCAGAAAATTCAAATCTAACCTCAGGCTCTTACTAGTGGTAGATCACTTAATTTCTGAATGTCTTAACCTCAATTTCCTCAACTGTAAAATGAGGATAATAATAGCACTTACCTGGCAGGGTTGTTGTGAAGCTTAAATGAGGTAATATTATAAATCATTTAGCATAGCAACTGGAAAACTGTAGAGGCAACATAAATGCTTATTTCTTCCCTATTCTCTAATGTACTCCACTTTGCCCAGACAACAGTTGCTCAATGAATAGTTGTGTATGAGTAATATAATGCAAGAGGGATTGCCATGAGAGAAAAAAGAGAGGTAACCAACAATTCATTGATAGATACCAGCTTTGGATCCTTTAACTGTCTAATAGAGTTTACAGACTACTGGAATGGACTTTAGAAGCCTTGGAATCCAACCTTGCCATTTTACAGATGGGAAAATAGAGGCTCAGAAAAGCAGAAAAGCGACAATGACATAATAAGATTGCTAAGATGATTTGCCCAAAGTTACTTGCCCAAAGATAGTATTTTTTAAAATTAAAAGCTTTTTATTTACAAAACATATGAGTGATTTTTCTACATTGACCTTTGAAAACAACTTTTTTTTCCCAAGCTTTTCCCCTCCTTCCCCCCACCCCACCCCTAAAAAATCCAATACATGCTAAATATGATAAATTATATGACAAATCCAATATATGTATACAGTTATCTTACTATGCAGTTATCTTACTGCACAAGAAACATCAGATCTAGAAAGAGAAGGAAAAAAAAAACAACCTAAGAAGGAAAACAAAATGCATGGAAATATTCACAGAAAGCATTAAAATGCTGTGTTGTGGTCCACACTCAGTTCCCACAGGCCTGAGACAGTATTTAAATGGGATTTGGACCTGGGGTCTTTTGGTCTCCAAGTACACAATTCAATTTAGTTCTAGACGTGCTTTAATTAAATCCAAAAGGCAATTATTAACTAGGTTCATTGTGCCAGGTGCTGGAAACACAGAAATTTTAGGGAACTATGGGATTGGATTTTAGGCCACATACTGATCAGCTGAGTGCCAGGAAGGGCACCTGAGATGGTGAAGGGCTTACAAGTCATGCTAGATGAAGATTGATTGGAGAAACTGAGGATGATTAGCCTGTAGGGAAGACCCTGGGGGCATTTTGATAGCTGTCTTCAGGTGTTTGAAGGGATATCAAGAAGTGGAGAAATTCTTTTTACATAGGGGGTGTTACAGGAGGACATATTTAGGTTTGATGTCAGGAAAAGCTTTCTCCCAATGAGAGCTGCCCAAATGAAGAATGAATTGGCTGTGGAAGAAATAATTTCCTTTTTTTTCCTGAGGCAATTGGGGTTAAGTGACTTGACTAGGGTCACACAGCTAGGAAGTGTTGAGTGTCTGAGACCAGATTTGAACTCAGGTCCTCCTGACTTCAGGGCTGGTGCTCTATTCACTCTGATACCTAGCTACTCCATGATTTCTCTTTTACTGAAGGTCTTTCAGTAGATGCTGGATGACTCTGAGGATGTTAGAGATTAGATTTTTTTTTTGATATAAATTGGATTAGAAAGCTTCTAAGGACTCTTCCAGCTCAGGGATTCTGATGCAAAGGTAGAAAAGATAAGATTCCTGCCCTCAAGAAGGGCAACTATAGTCTAAGTGGGGCCCTGAAGGATGAGAGAAGATGCTAGATTGGCAAAGGGTTTGGCAAAGTTTAACACTGCTACAGCTCTGGTATCTGGGGAGGGAAAAGGGATTGTGTTTGAACAGGTTAAACTTAAAGAACATCAGAGCTAAAAGGAATCTTAGAACACAATGTAGAATTATGGGAGCAGTAGAGTATAAATATCAGTGCTAGAAGGGACTATAGGACACAGCGTAAGAGAGTTTTGGAAGGTTGGAAAAGAATACAATATGTCAGATCTGAGATGTATCTTGGACCTCAGCTTGTTTGAACTGGGAAAAGACTTTAGAACAAAGAGTGCCAGAGCTTTCAGGGAGCTTTGACCACTGAATGTTGGGAGGGATCATGAAGGAACCTTAGAAACAATCCGTTCCAATTCTCTCATTGGACACATGGGAAAACTGAGACCAAGATGGAGGGGAAATAATTGTATGAAGTAACTCAGTCAGTGGCAGAACCAGAACTGGAAACCAGATGTCCTGGCTCCTAGTCTAGAGCTCTTTCCTTCAGGAGGGAGAGCAGTCACAGGGTCTACAATGCACATTTCCAAGAATTCATCCTTGCAACCTGAAAAACACTCTTCTGCTAAGCCACCAATCCAAACGCAGGCAAAATGCCATTAATTCTCTCCCTGGGGGAATTATTAATGGCAAATTTATTATTTTTTTTAAATTATGGAAACCGCCTACACTCTAGCAACAATTAAGAGTATGGGTTGAGAAAAGAAAGGAAGGAGTGTTGCCTGGGAGGTTACGCTTTCCAGGGCCCCCTTTTGAATGATCCCAGCAAGAAAAGAAAAAAAAAGCATCTATAATTAACTTCCATTGTTTCTACTCCAAACTCAATAGTGCAATTAACATTTTAGAAGTCTCCCTCCCCAGAGTTTAATCTCTGTGGAAGCCTGTACAACAGTTTTTGATGGGGGGAATTTATAATGCCTTGGTTAGGAGAAAATTCACTGCTGATGTTTTCTTCCTAGCAGTGAGTGGGTAGTAGGGAGAGAGAGGGCCTCCCTTTTGCTCTCAGAAGATTCATCGGTGGGGAAATGGGACCTGGAGCCATGTAGAGGGCATTAGTGGAAATCGGTTCCTTTGGCTTAGGGCCTTAGTGGGCACTGAGAGATTTAGGGCCACTAGATCCATTGGGTGGATTTCTTAGTTCATTAGTTTTGAACAGACAATTTAATCCATTTTATGATAGAGGAAATTGAGACCTCACATATTAAGTCACTTGCTCAAGATTATACAGGCATTATGCAGCAGAGGAGGAATATCCATGCTAATAAAGCCAGGGTCTTGGGTTTCAGTTCCAGGATCTTATAATTTAAAGGGCTTAATGGTCACTGGATTCAAACATTATCATAATGGTTAGCATTTATAGAGTACTTGAAAATTGCTTTATAAATATTATCTCATTTAATCCTCATAACATTCCATGGGGAAGATGTTATTAAAAGCCTAGTTATAAGGAAACTGAGGCTGAACTGCTAAGTGACTTGCACAGGACCACTCAATTAGTAAGTATCTGAGTCTGGATATGAACTTAGTTCTTACTGACTCTGGGCCCAGAACTTCATCCACTAGGCCACCTAGCTGCTCCTAAAAGACTCATCTTCCCAAGTTCAAATCTAGCCTCAGATATTTACTAGTTGTGTGATCATGGGCAAATCTTTAACTCTATTTGCCTCAGTTTCCTCATCTGGAAAATGAGCTAGAGATGGAACTGGCAACCCCCTTCAGTATCTTTGCCAAGAAAAGCTCAAATAATGTTACTAAATCTTGGATGTGACTAAACTGACTAAATAACAACAAATCACGTCTTCCTCTCAGTCTATTCTTCTGCAATTTAAACATCTCAAGTTTCTTCAGCCGACCTTCACTGGGCATGGACTTAAGAAGCTTCACTATCATGATCACCCTCCTCTGTATACTCTTCAGATTTTCATTGTCCATTATAAAACAATCTCTATAGTGCCTTATGAATGATGGATACTCAATAAATGTCAACATATTGAGCACTTACTATGTAAATTTAGACATAAATTCCCTTTGAATTTATATCTTTATCATCCTAGGACAATGCCTAGCATAAGCTGAATTTGATCCTATTTATTGGTTCCCAAGGGCAAGGTTTGGAGAGCAAAAAAGATATGGTTGAGTATCTTCCAACAACACGAAGTCTGACAAGCATTTATTAAACACCTTCTAATTTCTAGAAGCAGCAAGACAATGTAATAGATAATTCAGTGATAGGACTAGAGTCAGGAAGACTTGAGTTCAAATCTGGCCTCAGACACTTACTAGCTGTGTGATGCTGGACAAGTCATTTTATCCTGTTTGCCTCAGTTTCTTGTAAAATGATTTGGAGAAGGAAATGGAAAAGCACTTCAATATCTTTGTCAAGAAAACTCCAAATGGGGTCATGAAAAGTCAGACAGAGGTGGTTGAAATGATTAAACAACAATTTCTGGGTGCTGAGGTTTCAGAGATAAAAAAAGTCCCTGTCTTCACAGAGCTTACATTTCATGATCCAACAAATGTTAGCTGAGCTCCATGCTTGGCAAATAATAAGTACTTAATAAATGCTTTATCATCTAGCCACTATCCATCCATCATCCATCCACACATCTAACCATCCAACCATCCATTCATTCGAGCTCTAAATATATGAGCCCATGTTTCTTTGAGAGAAGGTTCAGGATAGATGGTGGCTTGGCAAAACAGTGAGGAATATATACTATCAAGGTGGGGTGAGGGAATAGCACAGTGAGTTGGCAGTGGGTTGGGGGTCATTATATAAAACAACAGAATCAATTGGGAGATTCCTTGGTCCAAGGGCTTTTCCCAGAGAATCACATGTTTATAGCTTCATGAACACTTTCTACTTACTCTGCCAACTTCTTGAAGCCAATGGCTCTTCTTTTTGTGGGGGTCCCATTAGTACCTTTCCAGACATGAGTGTTCCATGGATCTGGCTGGAAAAAGAAGGATACGATCAGTAGAAAAGAAGGAAGTAGCAGAAACCACTGCTGCCTTATTATTAAGTTGGCCCTGCCAACTAAACCCCAAACCATTAAAAGCCAAGAGTTGGGAGGTACTGAAAACTGGGGACGGGATGGGAATAAAGATAGGTATAGGGTGATCTTAGTCGTCAGAGACACTGGTTAGGACCTGGTACTCAAAGGAAGGCGTAAGTCGATAGTTGAGCATTTCCTGGTGGAAGACAGGTGTGATGCTGCCAGACATGGGTGGGACAATCCAAACCCAGTCAGCCGGACATCCTCCTCGGCAGCGGTACTCATTCTCCATGTGCTTGATGAAGGACTCGGTGGCTGAATGGTGGTCAACAATTGTTACTTTGTCACTCTGTGGAGGGAAGAAAGAAGGGGATAGGTGAGTGGAGCTGGAGATCATTATAGGATCAAAGAAATAGGACTGGAAGAGTCCTTAAGGGCTCTCAAGTTCAACCTCCTTATTTTACAACTAAGGAAACTGAGGCTGAGAAAAATAAAGGGGCTTGCTGAAGTCTGCACAGTTATTTAAGTGTCTGAAATGGGGTTTGAAACTAGATTTTATTCACTCTGAGATAAGCATACCATCTACAATATTATATTGTTCAATTGTGTCCAGTTCTTTGTGGCCCCATGGACCACATTGTCTATGAATTTTTTTGGGGGGCAAAGATACTGGAGTGATGTGCCATTTCCTTGTGCAGTAGATTAAGGTAAATAGGGGTTGAATGACATACCCCAAATCACACAACTAGCTGTGTCTGAGGCCAGATTTGAACTCAGTTCCTCCTGTATCCAGGACCAGTGCTTTATCCACTGAATCATCTAGATGCCTCTATGATACTAGACTGCTTTGACATTATTTTCCAAGAGCAGGAAAAAGCATACACCTGAGACCTATGACTTTCAGTACTGAAAAAAACAATCTTTCCCCCCAAACTGTGACTTCTTCTGTCTCTTGGGTTGTTCTAGTCTCTCTTATCAAATGTAGAGTTGGCTAATTTGGGTCCATGCTGCACTCAATAATTTTCTTCTACTTGAATAGACCAGATTAATTTCTAGAATTCTAGAATCTATATGTTGGAAGGGATTTATTAGAAGTCCACCTTTCCTTCAAGAATAACATTTTTATATGAAACTTTTCCTAAACCTAAGGGTAGATCTCTCCCTCCCTAAACTACCTCATGTTAATTTTGTGCATATACTGTATATATTGTCTTCCCTAAATAGAGTGTATGTTTCTTTGAAGAAAAGGACTGTTTACTTTTTGTCTTTACATCTCCAAAGCTTGTCACAGTGCCAGGCGCAGTGCAGGAGGTCAGTAATCTCAAAATGTTTAGCAATGAAGAGAAAAAAGTCCCCCAAATGGGATGACTTGGTCTTCATTCTATACAGGTATGGGAAGAAAGGAGGAATAAAACACAAATTCTTGGCCCTGATCCAGTGACAAAATTATTCCGAAGGTCATAGTTGGACCTGAGCTTTTGGGTCCAAGTAGGTGAGGACCGAAGAACTTGAGTTCTAAATCCAGGCTCCAAATCTATGTGAGCTCTACCATTTGGTTACCTGGAAACTGTAGAGTACTGCAATGTTGATCTCCACCAGGGCTTGGTCCTTCCACAAGGAGGAAGTTTTCCTCATGTCCAGATTCATCTTTTTGGCCACTTCCTAGAAGAAGATAGAAAAGTACATTCAAAGGCTGATCGAAGGAAGGAGCAACATAATATAATGGGGGAAATACAATGGATTTGGTATCAGGGGCCCTAGATTCAAATCCTAGGACAGTCTTTTATTATCTATTCACCCTTGAACAAAATAAATACTTCACCTCTTTACCTCCAGTGAAATTTTCTTATCTGGCAAATCAGGGCTTTTGACAAGATTGCCCCTATTTCTCCTTTCCATTTTGGAATCTATGAATCTCTGTGGGCTTTCATTTCTGTGTCTCTATTTTCACCTCTGTGAAATGAATAAGACTCTACTAAGGGTTAGTTCCAGCTTTAAATATAGTTTTCTGTAGTCATAGATGACCCCTTCTTTGAGCATCAGGATGAAGGGGAAGATGAATAGAATCAAGTTGGTTCAATTAGTTCCCCTCTCAGAAAGAGCTATTCTTGAGTATGAATGATTTGCCTCTCAAACTCAAGCAATACAAAAATTTTAAATTTAATTTAATTTTTGTTTTTTTTTAAGTTACTGTCTCCCTTCTTCCCTTTCCACTCTGCAAAGAGAAGGCCACCATTTGACATAGATTTTAAAATATGATATAAGACCATGTTATGCATAATTCTGTTTATCAGTTCTTTCTCCGGAGGTGGAAAGCATCTATCTTCATAGATCCGTTGTAAGTGATTTGAATATTTATGATACTCAGAATAACATGGTTGTTCACAATTATTCTCTGAATAATATTGCTATTGTAGTATACTCCATTTTCTTGGTTCTGCTTATTTTATTTTTTTTTTGTAATTTCATACAAGATTTTTCCATTATCATTAGAAAAATGATAATGTATAATCAAAGCAAAAGGTCTCACTTAAATTAGCAACAGGAACGTAATTCTGGATGAAGTGAGTTTGCCAATCCATTTTCCCCTGCTAGGACAAGGAAGGTAGCTTGATTTCAAGATATTTGACAAGAAAATGATGGACAAGATATTTACTCCAGTTTTTACTAACTCTCAATGAAACAAACAACAATGAAACAAACCCCCAAAGAAGAATTATCCACTAGAGGTAGAGTGATTGTAGCATGGTCCACAGTTCAAGAAAGCAAGGTACCCAAGAAGATAACTACAGTGAAGAAAATTAACTATTTTTAACACTCTCATTTAAGGAAGAGAGGACCAGTAGGAGGATGAATTATACCATGACAACAACAAAATAAAGGAAAATGACTTGGAAAGACTTATGAGCTCTGGTCAATGCAATGGTCTGTCATGACGCAAAGGACTAAAGATGAAGTGAACTACCTATCTTATGATAGAGAAGTGATGGATGAACTACACAGAAAGAAAAACACTTTTTTGGACACAGCCAATGTGGGAATTTGTTTTTTTCTTGAGGGTTTTGTTTTTGTTTTATTCAATGGAATGAAAGGGAGAGAAAACAAATTTTTGTTAGTTGCAATAAAGTTCACTGAAACCTGATCAATGAAACAATTAACCATGAGTCTAGAGGACTGAGGGTAAAGAATCCTAACCACATCCTGACAGAGAGCAAGTTAGGATGCAGGGTGCAGAATGAAATATATATTTTGGGTATGACCCACATAGGAGTTTGTTCTGCTTGATTATATGGCACAGTGCATAGAGAGCTAAACCTAGAGCCAAGAATCCACCCCTATCTACTTAATAGTTCTGTGTGACCCTGGGCAAATAATTTCAACTATTTGCCTCAGTTTCCTCATCTGTAAAATAGGGATAATAATAATATCTAGCTCCCGAGGTTGTTTTCGACCCTGGGCAAGTCACCTATCCTGTCTGTCTCAGTTTTCTCATGAGTAACGATATAGGGTAATTCTCTCCAATGGTTGTCGGGAAGATCAATTGGGGTAATATTTGTGTACTTCTTTACAAATATGAAAATGTGATGCAAATGTTAGTGATTGTTGTTATTTTCTTTTTATTTCTGAATGAGGTGGGAGAAGTGAGAGGGAGAAAAAAATTGAATGTTTGTTAATTGGAAAAAAAATAAAATTACAAAGAAAAAACTACTCTCATTTGGCATCCGCTCCTGACCAGCCCCCATACTCCATCAGGCACACAAACCAACCCATTGATTTGTGCTTGGGATCTTCTCAGGGATTCCCCTCCTGCTGCATGGACTCTGCCAGAGCATCCCTGGTTCCTGCCTGCTGCCTACTCCATTGGCTTCTTTTAGAGTACTGCTACCTCGGGTTCAAAGACTTTTCTGATCCCACCTGGTCTTCTGTGTTCTTTTCTCTCCTCAAATGATCTTGTATTTACTTATTTTGCATACAAGATATCTTTATTTAGAACTGGAAGGGACCCTAGCAACCCAGTTATGTTACAAATGAGAAAATAGAGGCATTAGGAAATTAGATGACTTGGTCAAGGTCACACAAGTACTAATTGGCAGATCTGGGATCTAAATCCAGGTACTCAGCCGCTATACTTGGTACAATGGTACTTGGTCAATGTTATAGTGGTACTCAGCCAGTGTTTTTGCCACCGTACCCTGCTAAGTCCTTCCAGAAGAATATGGGTCTTTGAGGGGAGGGACTCATTACTTTTGTCTTTGTCTTTTCAATGTCTGACATGATATTTTTAACTTTTGGGGGGAGGCTGGATCTGTGATTTCATCTGAAATCCAACTCCTTCTGCCATTGCAGATTGGCAAGTGTTCCGTAACTAATACTCTGAGAGTTGTCTGGCGTATTAAGAGCTGAAGTGACCTGCCCAGAGTTATGCAGGCAACTTGAGTCAGAAATGAGACTGAAAGCTGGTCTTACTGAGACTGACTCTCTTTTGGCAGGCTGCCTCCATGGACCAACCTCCATTTGGCCACTAAAATGATTTTCTTAAAGTACAGGTCCAACCATGTCACTCCCCTCCCTAGTAAACTCCACTGGCTCCTTATTGCCTCCAAGATCAAAGACAAAATCTTCTGTTTGGTTTTGAAAGTTCTTTAAAACCTAGTCTCTTCCTACCTTTTCAGTCTTTTCACACCTGACGTGTCCTCTTCGAGCTAGTGATAGTAGCTTTCTGGCTTTTTCACAAAGAAGCCATTTTTTTGGCTCCAGACATTTTATTTGATTGTCCCTTATTTCTGAAATAGTTTTCCTCTTCATTTTTACCTATACACTTACCTGGCTTCCTTCCAACCCTAGCATAAATCCCACCTTAAACAGGAAACCTTGCCCAATCCCCCTTAATTCTAGTACCTCCTCTCTCTGTTAATTATGTTTTGTTGATCTTCCTATTCCTCTCTGAATAAATAATTTCCTATTTATTTCTATTCTTATATCTATAGTTTGTTTTAACATATTAGCTTGCTGTCTCTTCTGATAAATTGTGAGCTCTTTAAGAGCAAGAACTGTCTTTTACTTTTTAAACAAAAACATTATTCCTAGCACTTAGCAGAGTGCTTTGAACATATGAGGCACTTAACAAGTGCTCGCTGACTGACTGTCTTGTATATAATAGGTACTTAGTAAAATTCAAGTTGAACTGAGTTGAATTGACTGTTTCTATGGAGCTACACCAGTAGACATTCATCAACACAACCTGAAGTTCTGAGTTTTCCTTCTGGTTCTGCTGTGTGATTGGAAGCAGATTACTCAACTTCTCTGTTCATCTGTTCCTTCTTGTGAAACATGGCTAACAATAGAAGGCTTTGGTAAAGAACAGCTTTTGAAGATAGAAACAGATCAATCCTCCATGCATCTACCAAAGCCTGCCTTGAAGATGTAATCCTCCTTTTGCCCTAACCAACAGATGGGTCTCCTAGGGAGGGAATCAGATCTCCCGCTGAGAAAAGCTGGTAGTGGAGAAACTGGCAGTGCGCTCTTCTTCTACTTTGCAGAAAAGAGGTGGAAAGAAGAACACATTGTTGGGTCATTCTCACTCACACTGGGGATGAAGGCCCTCTGGGAAGCGCCCTTTCTGCTGCTTTAAAGAAGTCATTTTGGGGAGGGGGCTAATGGAGCTGTCCCAAATCTCCAGGGATTTCAGCAGTCTCAGCTCCAGCTTCTAAGTCCTCATTGTATAATGACACAATCTGGGGACTTCTGTCTCTATCTTGCTCATCCCTAGCTGGGAACGTTACCTCAAGAATATTATATCGCGAGTTGTCACAGTAATCACGGACGCCAATCTCAGTGCCCATGTACCAGCCGCTGAATGGGCAAGCACTGAACTCGAGGCCTCCTATTTCCAAGAGCATGCTGGACACAGCTGGCAGACCGTACCACTTCAATCCCAGCTCCTTGAACCATGTGAACCTGGAGATAACAACACAGAGGAGCCAGTTGAGCCAAGGGTGCCACTGGACAGGACGAGGGATCCCTCAGGATGTCAGCTCTACGTACAGCACAAACTACTCTGAGAGGGGAGATTCAAAGTTTAGTTTAGTTTAGTTTGGGACTAGGTATGAAAAACTCTACCAAATGGGCATAATTCTAGATGGCAACCCATTAGGTATCATTTCCAGGGTTTCTGGATGTTTTCATTCCCTTCTCAGGATTCTAAAAGTCCAATCACAAGTCTTTTGTGAACCCATAAACCCTCCGTGAACTCTGCCTCTTTTTAATTCCCACAATACTTACTGTCTTTCCATACAATTTAGCGCCTACTTGCCTGTGGTTTTATGGGATTCTAATAGCTGGTATTTATAAAGCACTTACTATGTGCCAACCACCATACTAAGAGCTTTACAATAATTATTCCATTTGATCCTCACAACAATCTTGGAAGGTAGGAGGAATTATTATACTTATTTTATAGATGAGGAAACTGAGGAAACAGTTTTAAGTGATTTGCTCAGAGTTATATCCCATTGTTCTTACATTGGGTCACCTCAAGGCTAATGTAGAGATTGATGGTGAAAATAAACAGTCTGGGGCACATTAGCAATGATGAATAGAATATTACAGAACCAGAAAAGAAGATGGTCATGGACCTTAACTTTGCCCCTTAGAATCATAAATTCCCTTCAAAATATGGTTTGGGTTCTCTCTGTTTTGATCTCTGTTTCTCTCTGTCTCTTGATCTGGCTCTTTCTGTCTGCCTTTCTCTCTTCTCCTCTTTCCCCTCTCTGTCTCCCCAACCTTCCCTCCCTCCCTCCTTCCCTCCTTCCCTCTCTCCCTCCCTTCCTTCTTTCCTCCTTTCCTCTCTCTTTCTCTCTCTCTTTCTCTCTCTCTCTCCCTCCCTCCTTCTTCACTCCCTCCCTCCCTCCCTCTCTGTCTCTCTGTCTCTGTCTGTCTCTCTCTCTCTCTTCCCTCTCTTCCTCCTTCCCTCTCTCTCTTTTCTCTGTATCTATCTCTCTCTTGTCTGTCTCTTTCTGTAGCTGTCTCTCTGTTTCTCTTCATCTCTTTCTCTGTCTCCATTTCTATCTGTCTGTCTGTCTAAATTTGTATTACTGTCCATGCTTCACTCATCAGTAAAATAACCAATGATTTATATACAGTCAATCCATAAGATATATGGGTTAATTGAATTGAATGAGGGAGAGCAAATGTGGAAAGCCTGAATGCTGAAACATTGCTATACAATGTTGAAATCTAGAGAAAAGCTTCTAGTCCATTGGGTGGACACTCCTGTGGAAGATTTGTGGGGAGGCAAAGACAGAGTCATATAGGATGGGCTGCAATCTCTATTGCTAGACCCTCATTTAATGAGGTTATGGAGACATTAAAGAATTAAAGAACTCAAGTGTTATTTGAATCCCAAGAGTTATAACTAGGGTGAGGGAGTTGGGGCTTTGTCTCAGATTGCACAATTGGAGAGGACATGCTTTCTTTCCTTCATGCTCTTTCTATAGATTATAGTATACCATATTCCCCTACTAATTTGGTGCTACTGACTTTGTATGTTAGCTGAAATGGAAATTAGACATGTAAATTCCCTTATGATTAGGTCCTGTCCTGTTCCTTCCTCTTATTGCAGTTTTATCGGGTCCCTGGAAAGCAGCTTTATCATGTCCACTGATTTCTATTTCTCTTCCACGAGGTAGCATCTCACAGTTTCTTTCTTTGTGGAGTCTTGTTTCTTGAAGAGGTCTCTGAACTCTCCTCTGCTATCTCCATGATTTTTTCTGAGATATTAGAGTTTTTAGTTATCTATTTATCTACTTACCAACTTTTGTTTCTATCATCTATTTGTCTCTATCACTTGTCTGCCTTTGTCTTTATCATCTATGTCTGTCAGTCTATCTACCTATCTATCTCTCTGTGTCTCTATCATCTATGTCTGTCTTTCTTTCTTTCTTTTTCTTTCTTTCTATCTATCTGTCTATTTATTATCTATGGCTGTCTGTGTATCTGTCTCTCTTTCTCTTCCTATCTTTCCTTCCCTCCCCTTCCTTTCTTCCCTCTCTCCCTCTTTCTTTCTTCCTTCCTTCCTTCCTTCCTTCTTTCCTTCCTTCCTTCCTTCCTTCCTTCCTTCCTTCCTTCCTTCCTTCCTTCCTTCCTTCCTTCCTTCCTTCCTTCCTTCCTTCCTTCCTTCCTTCCTTCCTTCCTTCCTTCCTCCCTCTCTCTCTTCTTTCTTTCTTTCTTTCTTTCTTTCTTTCTTTCTTTCTTTCTTTCTTTCTTTCTTTCTTTCTTTCTTTCTCTCTCTCTCTTTCTTTCTCTCTCTCTTTCTTTCTCTCTCTTTCTTTCTTTCTTTCTTTCTTTCTTTCTTTCTTTCTTTCTTTCTTTCTTTCTTTCTCTCTATTTTTCTCTTTCTTTCTTCCTTTCTATCTTTCCTTCTCTCTCTCTCTCTTTCTTTCTCTCTCTCTCTTTGTCTCTATCATTGATGTCTATCTTTCTGTCTGTCATATCTTCCACAAAAGGATAGACACTTTCATTTTTCTTGCATTGCCCATGATGCTGAAAATTAGCAGAAGTTCCATTCCATTATTTGCTTGGGAGTGGGATTGGCAAAAGTTAAAGGGTGCAGAGAGCAGAAGGGATGGGCACAGGCATTGTAGTGGTCCTCGTGCCATGCAGTGAGCACTTATTAGCTTGATTTAGATCAAGTATTAATGTCTCTGGGTCTCAGTTTCCTTATCTGTAAAGCAGGCATAATAATACTTGCAATCTCTGCTTCCAAGAGTTGTTGACAGGTTCCAGTGAGGCAAGCTTGGAAAGGGCTCTACATATGTCCATTAGCATTATTACCCTCTGGGAATAAGCTCTAGCTTTGGCTGATACTGGAGGCTGGAAACTTGGTTCTGTAATCCTTTAGCCCATCCATGAGAAGGGATCAGGAGGCCTGAGAGGTGGGGATTGGAGGGCTAATTGGGTAAAGAAACTCTTCTTCCCTGTTAGCAGACAGGCTATTTCTAACTGCTGCCCCTCTCCCTGGGCCCGGCTCACTTGGGATGTCTGATGGGCACTTCCAAAACCAGCTCTGGGGGGATCTGGAACAGCTCAGGATCATTGCCGTTGGCCTGGAGCAGGAGCGGCAGGACATCGAAACGTCCTCTCGGAGGCTTCCAGCCTTGCTGAATGCATATCTGTAACAAAACACCAGGCTCGGGTTACTCAGCTGCTTCCTGGGCACCATGACCCAGGCAGGAAGAGGTGGGGGAGATGGGCCCAAAAGGAGCAAATGGCAGAATCTTGGGGATCCTTGAAGACTCAAGCTTCTAGGATCCAAAGCAGGCAACAAGATGAAGAATAGATGGAGTTGTTATGTGTCTGCCCACCTCCATTCCCAAATAAGTGGGGGTTCAGATGGTACTCACATCTGTGAACTCCACATTGGCAGGGTCTCCTAGGATGCTGCCATCAGGCTGCTTATAACCTGCGTATCTGATGAGCTGGGAGTTCCAGACTCTGAAGTCATGCTTGCCATCTGTCCGCTGAGGAAATATGGTGATGGCGGACCTGGAAAGGGGGGAAGGGGATATCAGAGGTAAGTTTGGAGCTAAAAAGTCATTTTAGCTTGGTAGCTCTACACTTGGTAGCTTTACCCTTGGTAACTGTGTGACCCTGGACAAACCTTTTCACTACTCTGGACCTGTTTCCTCATCTGTAAAAAGAGAGGCTTGTATAAGATCACTTCTTTAAATCTCTGATCCTGTAATCCATCTTCTCTATAACACGGGCCAATGGATTCTAGATCAGTGCTTAGTAGAGCTAATTGCTGTCATAGGGTTTCCCTTCCACTGAAACCCAAGACAAAGTGCTACTACTTCAAGGTACTGTGGCCTTGGTCAGTCACTTTAAAAAAAAATTAAAGAATCTTATAGAAGGTCATTTATTAAGATTATTATTATTAATTATTATTAAGTTTCTCTATTAAGAAGGACCCTGGACTTGCAGTCAAATTCCTATTCTGAGCTGTGTGACTCTGATATAATTCTTCCCCCTCTGATTCTTTGTTTCCTCATCTGTAAAATGGGGGGCAATAATATTTACTATTAGTCCAACAGTGTTATTGTCATGGGAGTTCAATATTACCCTTAAAGTTTAGTGTAAAATTGAAATATTAAAAATATATAAGTAGTATTAATAAATTAATTAAATCAATTAATAAAAATAATTAAATGTTGGTTAATTAAATATGTATGGATAATCAATAGCAATCCTCCAGTTTTTCTTTTTGTGCTTTTCTCAGTGTGAGGTAGGTAACTTCTGGTGTGGAAAACTGCTTCCACAGATGTGGAATAATCATTGCCTCTATAGTCTTCGAGGCAGCTTTTTGGCATGGTATATAGAGTGCCAGATTCCGAGGCAGGAAGACCTGAATTCAAATCCACTCTCCAATGCTTAATAGCTGTGTGACTAGAGAAATTTCCTGTTTCGTTCTCAGTTTCCTCATTTATAATATGGGGAATAAGCATAGTTCTCACATTAATAAATGTTTATTGAAATACCTGGCATTGTGCCCTGTGATAACAAGGAGCAGTTGGGGCTTGTGATTATTCTATTATGGGAAATTTCTGGTGTAGGAAACTATATTTGGGATAGGAGGGAGATACCTTTTTCTTTTGAAATATGTTGTTTTTTGTTGTTGTTGTTGTTGTTGTTGAGGCAATTGGGGTTAAGTGACTTGCCCAGGGTCACACATCTAGGAAGTGTTAAGTGTCTGAGGCCATATTTGAATGCAATATGTCTTGAAGAGCTGTTAAGCTAAGAATTGGACTATTGTGAGGTCTAAGAAAGATAAAGAGCATTTGCAAACCCAAGAGTATTATGAAAATAGGGTTATAATTAATGAGTTGCCTTAAGAGACTAAGCATGTCAAGGATCACATGGCACAATGCTCTGTCCACTAAGATACTCCCTTTTCCTAGAAGCTGGTTCATCACTTATTCAGTATGTTTTAGTTGGGATTCCTTTTGTGTATGGGTTGGACCTAGATGGTCTCTGAGAACTCTAGATGACACCATTGTGCACAGAGCTCCATGCCTGGAGTCAGGAAGATTCATCTTTGTGAGTTCAAATCCATCTTCAAGCATTTACTGTGTGATCCTAAGCAAGTCACTTAACCCTGTTTGCCTCAGTTTCGTTAACTATAAAATGGGCTGAAGAAAACAAGAAAACCCCAAATGGGTTTTTAAAAAGTCGGCCAGAACTGAAATGGCTGACCAACAGTGAAAGATCTTCGATCTAGCTTTGAAATTCTGTGAATTTGTGAATATGAAGAACCCTTTCAGTTCTAATTCTATGATCCCAGGATATTCCAGCTCTGACACTAATTGTGTGACTGTGGGCGACTCACGACTTCTCTGAACCTGAGTTCCCCATCTGCCAAATGGAAAGAATGAGATTTTGCACGGTTGTTGTGGGGAAAGTGTTTTGGAAATCTCATGGCACTATGGAAATGAGTGTTAAGAATGGAAACCTAAACAGCAGGTTCCCCACTGGGATTAGAATTCAGATCTTCTTCCTCTGAATAGGCTCAGCCAAGAGATGATCATTGTTCTCTTGTCTCAGGCAAGAAAATCTATGTTCAGGCTTATTTTGTATAAAGCTGAGAGCTCAATTTAATGCTTAAGCTAAGTATAGCTTGAGGACTTGTAGGGAACAACCCTGGGTGGGCCTGAGCTGATATCATCACTTCTTTCCCTGGTTCTTGGGGTAATCCTCAGCAGCTGTGGCAGATGCTGGGAAAGGGCTGACTCGGTGGGCTCAAGGCTACCTGGCTAGTACTCCCACCCAAATAGTTTCCTCTCTAAGATCAGTGTGCTCCTGGTCCTTTGGAAATCCATCTCTTCCTGATCAATGAATATGTAATTTTGCTTTAGGTAATCAAGTCCCACAAGTGTGTAGGACTTCAAAAAATAAGGAGAATTCAGGAGAAATATATCTTTCTAAAAGAGGAAGAAAATTAGGGTTACCATTTGCAACCCTACTATCCTTTCTGGAGTTTGGAAGCTGGGCTGTGCAATAGTTGGACTTGGAGTAGGGGAGTTCACATTATGATGTCAGATATTAATTGTGTGATGTTGGGCAAGTCACCTGTCCTCATATATAAAAGAGGAATAATAGCATTTACTTTCCAGGATTGTTGTGAAGGATCAAATGAGATAATAGTTATACATTTCATTGTAAACCTTGAATTGTTATATAAATACTAGCTATTATTACCAAGAGACTCACTCCTCTCAGTATGACCTGTATTCCTCCATCCCTTGTTGGACACTTCTTTCTAGAGAAGGTTTTCTCATCTGAATAATGGGTCATCAGCACTGTTCAATTTAAAGGTAGAAAGGTCCACGGGTTCTTAATCTTTTCTGTGTCTTCTCAGAATCATATTTTTAAATGTACAAAATCAAATAGGATTAGAAAAGAAAGTAATTATATTGAAATATAATCATGGGGCTGCCAGGTGGTACAGTGGATAAAGCACTAGCCCTGGAGTTTTTGAACTTGAGTTTTGAACTTGAGACAAAAAGTTTCAGACACTTACTAGTGTCTGAAGCAAGCAACTGAACTCAAATAATTCCCCTCAAAAATACTTCCTGTCTCCCAGGGAGTGAAAAAGTTTCCACTCTCAGATACTTAGTAGCTGTGTAATCCTGGGCAAGTCACAACTCCATTTGCCTCCAAAAAAGAAAAGAAAAACAATTATTGAAATGTTTTTTTTTTTTTTGCAAAGGTTTTTGCAAAAATATTCTTTGTATCAATTCATATCAAAATTGAATGAAAAACACATTTCTATATTTTAGATTAAAAATCCTTGATTTAATTCAACTAAATTTTATAGGAAGGGAAATCTCTGTGGTTGAGACTCCATGATTTTGCATTTCTTGAGTCTGCAAGAGCTTCATTTATGGAGGAAAACCTTTGGATTACCCTTTGAAGGAGGCTATGTTAACTCAGCAGGAGGGTAACGTCACCTCATGTGTATACTGAGTTTTCAGAAAAGAATAGGCGTCTTCTGGAAGTGGCAAGAAGTGGGATAAAGGGTCATAACTGAGGGAGAGGGCAGACAAGAGAAATGGCAAGTCTGAGCTGAGCACTAGTATCTAATCCAGAATTTGATGTTGATATTTTATAGATGAAGAAATTGAAGAAGTTGGCAAAGAGAGTTCTGAGGTATTATACAAAGAATATCTCCTATGAAATTCAGCCACTGTCCTGCCCCATGATAATTGTACAGAGTAGGGCAAATCCTTAGCAACTATATTACTCCTATAACTCTACATGGTATCCTGCCATCAAAAGGATTCAGTCATCCTGCTGAGCAGACACAGCAGAGTCCTAGATCTGAGTACATTTAAAGGAAGCAGAGAGACCACTTAGTCCAACCAAAGATTCTCTAATTAGATACTTCTGAAATCAGCTAGCATCTCTCAGGCAAGTTCAGATGATGGTGTGATGCCTTTGGGACGTCTAAATAGAGAGTCATTTTATGTTTTTTTTTCTTTTTTTTTGCACTGAATAGTATTTTATTTTTTCTAATCACATGTAAAGATAGTCTTCAACATTCATTTTTTGTAAGATTTTCAATTCCAAATTTTTCTCCTTTCCTTCTATCCCTACCCCTTTCCCAAGACAGTAAGCAATTTGACACAGGCTATACATATATACATGATATATATAAATACATAGGCATTTAACTCTTTAATAGCAGCCCATATTTCTAAAATGCTTTGAGGTTTACAAAGAAGGTTTTTTTTTTTAAAAAATAATCTTGTATATGACAGAGGACCAGCATTATTATCCCCATTTAATAGATGAGAAAAGTGAGATTCAGAGAAATTAAGCTAAGCTAACACAGCTCACAACAGGCAGAGTGAAAACTCAAACCAAGATTTCTGGATTCTGAAGTCCAGTTTTCTTTCAATTATAAAACAAAACATATTAAACTCTTCTAGCCCAACATCCCCTCTGAGCTCACCTGAGGTTCCCTTTGTTTGTGGCATATTTGACATGATTACAGATGTAGTTGAACATCCCGTGGGCTGTGGTACAGTCTCGTGCATCAAACACCTGAAAGAAAAGCATTGTAGGATGACTTTCTCCTTCTCCAGTTCCTTTAGACCAGACCTACTTTTCCCTTCCTCCCTTTTCATCCTTAATGATTATATTCTAATGGTTATGCTTTTAAACATCAGCATAGGATTGTGGTACTGAGCACTAAAAAGGACTGTGTATTATTATTTATCATTTATTATACTGTGCAAGTGTAACTTTGTGCGACTAGAAATTGCCTAGGGAAATATTGTAGTTTCAATCTCTAGTCACATAAAATTAGATTTGAACAGTATAATAAATGACAAATAATGATCTATATGACTTCAAAGATGAAATAGTCTACAGAGAAGGAACCTGAACAATAAAATCAATGAAATATATTTGCAAGATTTGTAGAAGATCATAGATTTAACACGGGAACAAACCTTTAGAGATCAATTTTCTCATTTTAAAGAGAAGGAAAATGAGGGCCAGAAGGAATTAAATGACTTGCCTGAGACAATACTATTACTAATTATAACCATCAAAATAATGATAATTAGCATTTATATAGGACATTACAGTTTGCAAAGCACTTTAAAAATATTATCTCATTTTATCTTTACTACGGTTGAAAAGTAGGGCTATTATTATGCCCATTTTACCGATGAGGAAATTGAGGCACACGAAGGTCAAGTGACTCACCTAGTGTCACATAGCTAGTAAGTGTCTGAGGCAGGATTTAAACTCAGGTCTTTCTGCCTCTAGGTCCAGAGTTCGAAACTTCTCTGTCACCTAGTTGCTGGTATGCCCTTAGAAACTTGACAGCTATTTCTGTTAGGTATTCTCTTTATTTTATTTTATTTTTTTGGTTCATTGAATCATGTTCATGGATGTGGGTTTGAATTCAGGCTCTGCCACTTGCTAGCTGTGAGACCTAAGTTTAAGTCACTTTTCCACTCTGGGTCCTCAGTTTCCCCATTTATAAAATAAAGTTTGAATCAATGACCTCTAAGTTATTTTCCTTCCCCAAATCCATGAGCCTCAGTATTACATTTCTTTCTATTAGATGAGATCATGAGATCATAGCTCTAGAACCACACCTCAGAGGAGGGACCTCAGAAGCCAGCTGGCCTAGCCTTCTCATTTTATAGAGGAAAAAACTGCAGCTGAGAGAGGGGAAGGGTCTTGCCCAGGGTCACAGAGCTGGGATTTGAACCCTAAGTCTCTAACCCCCAATTGAGCACTTTTTCCCTGAACTGCTGTCACTTTATTCAATCAGTGTTTCCACCATTATGGTTCTGCTATCTTTGTCTCACATGATTTCATAAAGTTCTTTCCAGATTTCTTTCTATTTCTCATAGTGATTTATTTTTAAAAGAATCAGGTTATAATATTCCATGACTTTGATATAGATATGATTTGTTCAACCATTTAGACTTAACTTCTTGATGGCCTGGAGCCATGTTGGGACACTTTCTTATTATAGTCATCCAATATAATGTCCTACTGTTCCTTCCTTTCACCATATCGAATTGTAAACCAGATCTAGGTATGAGGAAAGGGAGACAGAGAAAAGGAGGGGGGAAGGAGAGAGGGAAGGAGAAGA